>JAGWCC010001554.1:0-21115 GCA_022651775.1 Drusus annulatus | reverse complement strand
TCAAAAAAAAAAATTTTTTAAAAAACCTTACTTTCCTTAGGTTTTAGTTTTAGTTTCATCAAGTTAAAAACCATTGCAAAATTTGTGGTGTTTTTGGTTAGTTCATTTAATATATATTTTTATTAAACACTATGCTAAGAAAATTTTTACTGTAAATATGACATTTTATAATATAGATATGTTGAAAATAATAATAATTCATTCAGAGTCCTCCTCACCTGTTCCGAGGCGGACCGTAGGTTGCTGCGTTGGTGTCACTGGTTCTATGTTGACTTCATAGTCTCTACAATCTCCTCGTCTTCATGGTTATTTATCCACATATTTATATTGCTCTTGAAAATTTGCATCCCCGTGGCATTTCTAATATAATTTGGGAAAACTTTGTATAATTTAGCAGCATGGAACTTGTGGTTTTTCTGTCCAAAAGATGTGTTCAATCTTGAAATGTTGATTTATTTAAGGTTTTTGTTCTTGTAGTGAGAGTGTGTTGGTCAGTAAGGTAAGTCACTCTTTCTTTTAAAATTAAGTAGATCATTTTTGTGTATATTTTTGTGTGGCTGTTAACATTATTTTTTTTTTTTATCTTTTGACGGAGTTCTTATAGGTACCTTTAGGATTATTTTATATATATTTAAATATTTTGCTTTCAAGAGCTGCTTCATGCGGGTGTTTGAGGTAGATCCCCATCCAATAATTCCATATTCTATACGTGCTTAGCAAAAGGTATAGTAAACTTTATACAAATCATTTTGTTGAGAATTATTGCGTATTTTTCTAAAGAAGAGCTTGATGAGTTTTTTTTTGAGTCCCATCGAAGTTTTTCGTCAATTTTAATGCTAAGATACTTTATGCTTCTAGAGGCAGTGCATAAGTGTGCTAAGCTTTGTCCTTGACAATCGTGCAGTTTGAGAACATAATCTTCAGTTGGCTGTCCTCTGGCCATTACAGAAAATGTCAAAAAAAATGTTTTATCTACATTAAGTATAAGTGAGTTTTTGAAGCCATTTTTGAGGAAGCCAAACCTACGTTCAGCTTTTTTGTATGTGGATTTCCAATCCGTTTCATTGAATAAAATGACTTTGTTGTCGGAAAAACTAATATTTTTTTTCTTTGGTGTGTAAGTTACAGGTATCGTTGATATATACAACAAATAATAGAGATCTTAAGACGCTTCCTTGCAGTACACCATATTTTATTGGGAGAGATTTACTTTTTTCTTATCAATTTTAACACACTGTGAACCCTCTGACATATAATTTATTAATAAATTTAGAGCTGTGTTTGACATATCAATATTTTAAAATTTCATTAAAAGGATTTTATGATCTATCGTATCAAGGACTTTTTATAGGTCTATAAAGATTGCCAAAGATTTGTTTCCCCCAACTAAGCTTTTTGAGTATAAATAGATCATTCATTTCTCCACAATTCATTAAGAATTAAACTCGAAGAGCAGGATTTGTGGGGGAAAGGAGAAGAGCAGGGGTTTGGGAGAAGTTATGACTATCAATATTGTTTCTCTGGGTTTCTCAGAAATTGGTTCAACGGATGAAGCGGATACCTTACGAAAACGACGAGGAGTTAAATAATGAACAGATTAATGCAAAACATAGAAGAAAAAATATATAAAAACTTTTCTGCATTAATAAAGATTTATAGCGCATTTATTAATATATTAATTTTAAATCATTATTTATTTCCAATGTTCATAATTATTAAAAGTAAAACCTGCCCTTTTGGTTTTGAAAGTTTTATTTTTTAAGCAATGGGGTTTTAAAATACTCTTCTAACGGTTGAAACATAAAACAATGGGTCGTATTTTCTTATGTGTTTTTTTTTTAAGAAATGAGATAATTTTCTCATTTTCTTACTAACCTTTTTTTTTAATTTTACCTGAACCTTTATTGTTATAATGTAAATAGGCGTATCTGTACTGTAAAAATCTCTGAATTCGCAACATAATCTAACTTCGTTGAAAGTTATTGCAGTTTGAATATATGAAATACTTAAGGAGGCCTCAAACATAACTTGATTTCATTACAGACAATCAACATTTGACTTCTGGCGTAAAGAAAACCAAGAAAATTCAAAGACATAGCTATATTAAGTTGAAATACTTCACATTTCTGGTAGAAGGTGAAGTCAACCAGAGTACAATCTCCTGCCTAGTTTTCATATTATAATATTCATTGGCAAAGCAATTTGAATAAATTTCTCCGCTTTATAAATGTTATAAAGGGTATTCATATGAAATTAATAAATGATTGCTTTGTACGAAATGTTACACAAAATATTGAATGAAATAGTCTTTTCGGACCTTGTTTTATTGAATAAAATCATGCATCTCACGTTTGACAATTCTGAAATACTTGGAAATAAAAACCAATGCGTCATGCAACGCAACATTTTTTATTAATGAGGCAGTCTCAAAATTTCATACTTGATCTTTGATACACGGTAAAATGTTTGGTATATTTGTCAAAGATGTTTAATTTTCATTGCACAGTTAAAGGAAAGCACAAAATAAACGTGCATTTCAAAAAAGGATACTAAAATAGATAATTAAAATGAAAAACATAGAGCAAAATAAAAATACTTTTTTTAATGATTTTTAAAATCGCTTTCAAAGCAGAGCAAAGTAAAGTGAGTGAGTTTGCATTAGTTTGACACGGTCAATTTATAGATTGCCTTAGTAGCTCATTGGTTCACAATAGTAACCCTGTTATTCGAAGACGCCGGAATTTAATTCTACATTACGACGATAACCTTTATTCTGGTGTATTTTTCGAGAGCGTTAGATACAAATAATCTTAAGTGGGTGTATATAAAAAACGGCTTCATACTATTTTCAGTTGATAACTGAAACAAAACTTAAGCCTGCTAAAAAACGTCACTACGAAATTTTAGAATTTCCAAAATTCCTGGTAAAACAATGTTTGTCGAACTTGGAAACTTGTCTGACGAAATGAGTAAGTTTATTCAGACAAGCATTATGGAGTCGGTTCATGTTAATTTCACTGATCCTTTGCCACCAAAGTAGTAGATAAGCCAACTCTGATGTGAAACCCGAAACTAATTCCATTTCGGTGGTTGCATTAGAGTGCCCGAACTTGCACTTTAATGAGCAATGAATGCAGATGATGTGGTGACTACCTGAAAATCACTCTGGTTATGAACGTCAGAAAAAGTTTTTTTTTCAAATTTTACTCTAGTGTAATATATTTAATATAATCATTTGAATTTGATGTGACTTGTGACATTCTTCAATCCGCTAGAACAAATTGTATTAAAATTTCGCTTAGTATTTATTGAAAATTCGTAATTCATATAGTAGTATATATGTCAGAGTTTATGTTAAAAGTCTGTTCTCTTTCTCTTTATAATCGATTAATGAATAGAAAAACTAAAAAAAAAATAACCCTTACCTCATCTTACCTACGGCAGAAAACGTAATAATACAACTTATTTATAAATAACGGTATCTAGCTGTTACTGAAAATATCTGTTTATCAACCTCCATTTTAATGATTTTTTAAATACCAAGTTTTTAACTTTATTCCACTTTTATTTTTATTTTAGACCCGACTGGTTTCACCTTATAAAGGGCATCTTCAAACTGGTACAATTTTAAGTAAATCTATGCCACATATACTATTGATGCTCTTCATAAGGTGAAATAAAATTCTCGTCATTAGGTGAAACCGGTCAGGTCTTAAATAAAAAAAATAGTGAAATAAAGTTTTTTTAAATTGGAATTATTAAAATCATCGAGCTCATTTTGTAAGTAGTTGTCATTTGATAAATGTTTTGACTGTTGATGAGTATTTTATAAATCACTAAAAGGCAATAAAACTTAGCAGTAGGTTTTTAAAAGTAAAATGTTTAGATTAGGTTTATTATTTTTATGTTTAGTTAGTTCAATTGACTAACATTGTAATGTTTTTGAACTGATTTTGACTAAAAGGCACTGTAAAAAATATTCCATATTTCTGTTATCACCACAACTGGCGGCTTACAAATGATAATTTAACTTCATAACCAAGCAATTTAGTTTCTATGATTAACAGGTTCTATACGTGATGAAATTATTTAAGTGAATTTAATTAATTTTCTCTTACCGTCCCAGAATCATTTATATCGCCACACGAAGCAATAGAAATAGTTTATTACTGTATGACTCTTGTTAAAAAAAAATAACTTTTCAGAATAAATATTTGTATGCTAGAGGTAAAATCACCACAGTAAATTAGGATCGTCAGATTAAATATTAATTTCATAACGAGAGTTGGATGCACACATATTCCGTGTTTGGTACTTTGAAAGGGACTCTGAAAGGTGGCGCTGGTGGTAATTTCATAAAAAATAAGGTAAGAGGAAGGTCGGTAAAACAGCCCACCCGACCCTACATTATGCACACCTGTTACCTTTTCCAGAATTAATGTTTCCACATAGATTTTATCTCTCGATTAACATCAGGCATTCTAATATGAATTTAGATTAAAAAACCTTTGCAACTTATTTTCAGTTATTTATTTATGATCAGGGCGGTTTCACCTTGCAACGGGGATCTTCAGACTGTTAAATTTGTAGAAGAGTCTGAAGATGTCCGTCGCAAATTAAAACCGGTCTGGCCAAAAATATACCTAAATAAATAAATTACAAAGATTTTTTAATCGTAAATTCAAATTTAGATGGAGTTCCACCACAAATAATCTATTTTAAAACTAGACACAATGAAGCATTTTCTTTTTGGATTTAATTAAACTTCTCAAAAAAAATGGATTTTGTTACAAAAAATACATATTTTAAATATTAAATGCGTTGACAGTTTTTAACTCTGATAAGAATCGTACGTCTAAACTTAAGAATCATACTGAGAATAAATTGTATCGTCGAGACCGATTTCATCATATTTATATATATTGGGATATTTAAATCAAAAGAAATTTTACCTTCCGATTACTTGTGCAGATATTTTTCCTTCGGGAATTACGCACGTCACTGTCGAGTTATAATATCACAAACCATCATAAAAAAGCACTTAAAAAACAGTAATTACACAAAACATGCTCAGCGTCATAAGAATTAGTTAATCAACAACGTGTAAAGTTATTTTTAAGTGGATCACAACGTTAAGCGGTTATTACTCGAGCCAAATTTAAATCGCCGCGATATAAAACGTTAAACTTTGAACACACAGGATATGGTGTTCTCCAACAAGCCTTTGGTTTAAACGTCGACAGTACACTGTTGGGTGAAATTCGTTTGGCTCCTACGCTTGGCGCTCGGCAATCACCGCCAAAGCTCGGCTGTTTCCGTCGCTGTGTAGAATATTCCGGCAATGAAACTACAAGCGGGATTATTAACGATTTCAGTAAAGCCGGGAGATATGGGCCTGCTATAGGCTATAAAGTGCTAACTGCAGCAAGTGGTGTAGGAAGACCTGCACTGCCTGCATTACCTGCACTATCAATACAGAGTATCTAGTACTATTGCTTATACAGGGTCCAACTAATTTATTTTTTAAAAAGTTTTTTGATAATAATGAATTGACCAAAATCAAATCAACAACAAAAAAGATAAACTCTTCGTTCAATAACACTGTTTTGTTTTTCTTTTTCTTTATTTGTAAATTATTATAGTATTAATGTAGGCGTAATGTATGTGTCTGTTGCAAAGGTTTCTAAACAGGATTCCACAACGGTTTCTGAGGACTTGCAACACGACAAAAGTCTTTGAAATGCACGATGGGATAAACCTATTACATCCGTGAGTCATGTTAAGCTATTATAAAAATTAAAATTTATTTATCTTGCTGACACATTCGGTAGACCAAATGAAGTTTCTACAGATAAAAGAAACAACCACTAGTGAGAAAAAAAATAAGGCAAATTAAGATTTTGAATCACAGGAGCAGAAGAATATTTTCCTCCCTTCAACAAATGGTATCAGAAAGAAGTTACGATTTGTAAATTTAAATTGTTATCGTATGTTTGTTGTAAAAAGAAAGAAGTACCATTTGATGTAGGCCGTTAAATATTTATCAGAATTCATCCCAGACACTAAGAATATCTACTGGGTACGAAACCCATTCGTCAAACGAAGCAACCCTTTATTTTTTAACATCAAGATTTATTCCTCCCTAATACAGAACTATAACAGTGTGCTTCTCAACGACCTTTGGATTGGATAAAGATGCGAAAATTCTTTGGTATCGAAAAATGTTTTCCTAACTCTCCTTCCCTTTATGTTGACGTACTGCTTATGGCCACACGAGAAACAAGTTCTGAATTAGATTGGATGCCGTCCCCGATCTACGAATTCAGCGATCGTACATCAAACTTCCATTTAAAACAAATATAAATACATGAGTAAAACAACTCCATTCTTCAGATTAAAACAGTAATACATGACCAGCAGCTCGCTTAGCAAAAAAAACAAATCTGAAAATGGACTGCAATTCCGATGAAAACAAACGAGATAATTTCCAAAAACTGCGGGTTGGCCACAATCGATTCTTTTGAGAAAGAAACAAAGATTTACGATATGTTTACATATCGAAAATAGCAGTGAAATATAATTTTAATCATCTCTTTCAAACAAAATATTGAAAAATTGACAAAAAGGGTTAAGGAAAACTTCGATAACAAAAATAAGTCTTTAATTAGGTACTGCTCGCCTCAACAAAGTAATTTTAAATTTGATATTTTCAGTTAAGAGCCATCGATCGAATGTCGGTTCTATTTACAAAATACGAAAGGGTTTTGCGACAAGTTCTTATTCAGTTCACAAATCACTCCCCTCCACTTCACAACATACCGCAAATGGAGATATCCATTGATTTTAGGAAATTCTAAAACTAACAAATCTCCTGCTAAATATTATTGGATTATCTTTTTTTTCATATTTATTTCGTTAATAAATGTAATAAAAGATGAGTTCAAAATCTCTATAGTAAGTTTGACGGACTTTTTATTGCACACTCCATACAATTTTGTTGCTATAAATTATTATTCTTGTGAAGAAAACTAAATTTCTAATAATTTCAGAGCTGTGAAAAAATAATATTGTTCGGTTAAAATGTCAAATATGTTAGTGACAGGTTTATATATAGAAATTCCTATTGTTAAACAGAATTTGATTATTTAGTCAGACAATCTACGTTAAAAAACGAATGAAAAAGAGAAAAAATTATTTTACTTGTCGTTTCACTTATGGTTTAGCATATTACTAAATAAATATGCTTTTATAAAAGAGGTTGAATGATTTCAAATACGTTGAAAAGGAGTACTATCTTGTTTTGACAAGGGCTGCTAAATGTTGACAGTAAAAATTCAGTAGTATTTTTGACATACCTACCTTACCAAAAATGAGTAAAGAAACATATTTTGCGCTTGAATTGGCGAGTAAGACATTATTTTTTGTCCTAGGGAAATAGATTAAAAAATCAGTGGAATTATTACATCAGTATCAAAGTCTGTGTTTTCTCCTTATAAAAAATAAAGATGCGAAATATTGTAAAGTCAAAAGACGCGTTTTTTTAAATCTGTCAACATAACTAAAATTACGTAAAACAGCATTTATTTCAATTCTAAATGGTGATCCCCTAACAGGACTATACAAAGAGGATCTTACTCTGGAACGTTTTTGACGGTCTCCATGGTCGAGTGGTAAGACACTCGACTACGAATCCAAAGGTCGCGGGTTCAAGCCCGGCGTGCACCAATAACTTTTATTTAATTAATATGTGTCATAACACATTTAATTCATTTAAAAATAAAAAAAGTATATTAGAGGCACGTTCCAGAGTAGTAGAGACATTCTAAGTATCGACCTTGTGAAAGACTATTATTCAGAAAGGAAACGTTGCTTGGAATGGCTTTTGACGTGTTTGGTGACCAGATCTGAATAGCCCGGTACTTCCCAACCTTCCTCTTCCCAATCTCCTTCCCTCCCCCACTACCTTCAGCCTCACAACACGCCCTATTTAGGGATGCCATAGTCTCACTGGCTCTAAACGGTTGGGAGCAGTTGAAACTCTTGTGCGGTTTTCATATAAAAAACATAATACAATGCCTTCGAAAATAAAAATTTTGTTTTTTTTTTATCGTTTGAACAAAAATATATGTGTTTAAATAGATCCCGCGCGGTCTCTTATTCAATTTCAGCTGTCACTCAAAACGGGTAATATTTTTTAAAATATCAATTTAAGATTTATCATGAGACTAACGATCGCTGAAATAAATCAATAAATTAAAGATCAGCTTACAATTTTCAAATAACTTGTGTTAACTATTATAATCGTCAAATCAGCCAGCTACGAAATGTAAAAAATATTCATATTATTTTTATAATCTGATTCTCGTAATGAAAACAAGAAAATGTTCGTAAAGTCGCATCACAAGCTGAAAACACGTTTTATTGTAGGTGTCTTTTGTAACTCTTCCGTATTCTCAGTAGAAAAATCTATTTAAATAAAGTTTCCTGAGTCAATTGAAAATCCATTTAAGGGACTCTTTCAGCATCTGACTGCCCCACTACAAACAATCATTTTGCAAACACAATTATGTATCAACATCATAACTTGTAAAATAATATATTGAAGGGTTTTTATCTATCCATACAACTTTCGTTTGGCAAAGGACGCAGAAGTCAAGGATCAAATGTCGCAGTTAGAGTTCAAACAAAACAGTTAATTTATGTTTGAGAGGGCTTGCATAGGCACTATGCTTAAGTTTAGAGTCTGGAGTCAAGAGGTGGCAGCTATTATCAAATATTAAAATTATTTCATTTTAATTCACTCCACACACCATTTTCGCAAAAGCCAGATCAAATCTTAAATAAGCAATTTATAAAGTGAATTTATAGCTTAAAAACGTTTTTATCAAATTGTCATTTATTTTATTAGTTATATAATAGAAGTTTTCAAATCATGACGAACACATCGCAATGAAATGCCACCACGAATTACCAGTTACAAAATTAGAAAGAAAAAAACAGAGTTGCAAGCCCTTTTCGCAAAGGTGTAAGTGTATCATACTTTTCAACTATAATCACGTTCGTATATTTCCGTAGTGAAATATGTTTCTCTTCAATTTTTAAATTGAATAATTGAAAAACCATTTGTACGTTGCTGTTTTTTTTTAACTCATTTAAACAGTTTCGCCCCTTAAAATCAATGTCTTGTAAAAAAACCTTTGGCTCAAAAAAACCTATTTATTTGTATAAGTATTCCACCGCGAGAAAATAGTTTTTCCCACTTTTTCCTCACTGATATTTTTTTCAATGCTCTGCATTTCGATAAATGATAGCTGCTGTTCGTGAAGGACTAATTGAAAATCTCATAGCAAATTGTGAAAAGTAGTTGCAGGCAGAAACTGAATCTGTCCAGTCCAGGAACCGAAGCAAATTGGCGGTCAATAAACCGACGTCCTCCGCGCAGCCACTCTCGCCGTCACCGCTTCAAAGTGCTCTTACGAACTCATTTTTTCATTAATTCCATCTGTATTTTATAAAATGAATAATATATACCATTTTCCAACAAAATCACTGTATGGACATAGTTAATTTATTCATATAAGTACATTTACTTAAAGTGATCACTTAATTGTGGTCTAACATGTAAAACAGTGTTCAATATTTAGATGAATTAAACAGTGTAGATACTGTACCGGATGGGGACGCGGGACGTTAAAGACGAGGATATCCAATCCAAAGAGTCCTCGCTCTCTAATTTTAGCGCGCCCGTGAGCTCGTACGCCTATGCTCTCTCTGTCAGTAGTTCAGTGATAATGAAGGATGCGGGGACTGAGGGGAGCTTCATATTTACGTTGAAGTGCTGAACCAGCCCCCCGCTCTCCGCATCCTGGTCCACCGTCCGCAGTCTGTCATCTCAAGTGGCTGGATCCGAGAGCCAATCACGACAAAATCCAGAATTGTCAGCCCCAGACCCGTGTCTCACTATGTTTTAACCTACTTTAGATTTATATTGTGAGAGTTTGGCCGTAGGTAGCTCCAAATAAAGTAAACAGAAAGATCGGCCGAGCTCTCTTTAGCTTAATTAATAATAAGAATCAATAATTTGTCTAGACATAAGTTCATTGTTATAATGTCTCCCGAAAATGTCGGGCTTGGGACCCCTTCTAGTTGTATTTGTCATTTTTTATTGAGATTAATAAAAATGTGGGGAAAATGCGGCTTAGGCTGAGCGAGAGAACTTGAAAGGGTGAATAGTTGGTATTTTTGTTTCATCCGCTGCAAAATCTGTAGCGGATTACACAACGAATCTAAAATCACAAAGCCAAAGAAAATGGGTTGCATTCGTCTCCGGCCCGCCTGAAAGGACAGGAGTAGGGCGCCGGGTATAAATACGAGTGCAATAACCTACTCAGGTCACTCTCTCGCCACACTACAAGATTCACCTTTCGACTCCGCTCTGCCTACTGCTGCCTTCCATCTGATCTACTGACCGCTCGTTTGATTTACGACACCCTGGACCTCACCTCTTCCCCCCTTGGATCACCGAAGCAGCAGCTCCCATAAAAGCGTGTGAGAGATCCACACATCTACAGCGGCTACTGCACGACTGGCCGGCCTATATTTCAGTCTGTGTGTGAGACAGACGTCCCATACATAGTGGTCCTTCGCTAGACGGATCTAGTCGCCAGCCGCTACCGAGATGCCCCGATCTCTCCGCTCTGGCAAAGGAGCTCCCGAAGACGCAACAAGCAGACGAGATGTCAACCCCGCAGCGCTTGGCACTGCAATGGCAAACTCTGCAGTGCTTGGCCTCGCACCCCCTGCACCCCGCAACCCCGCAGAAACCGGACCCGCCCTGCCCGGCACCGCATCCCCCGCAGCCCGCTACTCCGCAGCACCCGGTCCCGCAGAGCCCGGTGCAGGTGTACCCGGCTACGCACACCCTGCAGCCCCCGGTCCGGTCTACGCCGACTCAGGTGCACAAGACTTTGCGTACCGCGGGCCCGAACAACAATTCTCAGCTTCCGCGGACGAGCAAGAAGCCCTCACGTCCGATAGTGAGGCTTCTACGGAAGACACTCTCCGCCAGCTGAGACGAGAGCTACGGGAAGAAAGGAAACGTAGCAGGGACTCAGCCCGGCAGATCGCTCAACTGATTGCCGCGCTTGGAGTTTCGAGACAGCCGCTCGAGATATCGCCGGCGCCTCTCACCGAGCTACCCCCCCGCAGCGCAGTACATTGCCTATAGACCCCGTGCCGGTAGCAACACACAATGCAGCACTGGGTCAGGCGGCTACAGATCACACACAGGCTGTTATCTATAGCACAGAACACCGGCCAGCGTCACATCTACCGACACCCGGCCAGATGACACCTTCGGGACACGTGCCTTCCCTAAGCAACCCGGTGGCGGACGAGATGACCCGCCATACACGTGAGTGGGTGAATCAAGGAACCCAAGACCCTCTCGCGCAGATTGCCGCGGTTATGGCGGAAGCGTTCCGTAGTTCCCAGGCGGGAAGTACTCCGAGACCGCAAGAAGAAGAGAACCGAATGGCGTCGCTTATTGCACGTCAGTCTACGGCAAAGGATTTGCCGATATTTTCCGGAGATGCTGTAGAGTGGCCCACATGGCAGGCCCAATTCTATCAGTCGACGGTAACATGTGGAATGACGGCGGCCGAAAATCTACTACGATTACAACGCGCGCTACGTGGAAAAGCGCGCGAAGCCGTCAGCGCGCTCTTAATGGACCCTGCGCAGGTCCCTGAAATTATGGACGTGCTCAAACACCGTTTCGGCGGTACACAAGCGATAGCCGCCATAATGAACGAGAAAGTGAAGAGGCTACCGCGGCTACCGGAAGACGCTTCAAATGAAGCTCTCGTAGAATTTTCCGGGACAATACAAAATGTTGTAGCATCACTCCGCAACCTGCCTGGCAATTATTTAAGCAACCCGGCGCTACTAAGTGAAGTAGCTCTAAAATGCTGCTAGCACTACGCGTCGCGTGGATGGACAAAGTCGCTGATGACGCAGAGATTGCGAACATTCACCAGTTCGCGGCTTTCCTTAAGCGGCTAACTAACGCAATCCCGCGATCGGGGCTCATAGACAGTGTACGGTCGACGCGAGCTCGCCGGGAACAGGTACACGTACAAAGTACCACGATAGTGAACGATAAAAGTGAGGTGAAAAGTGTCAGTGAAAAAATGTGCGCAGTGCGGCGGTGCGCATAAATTACGTGAGTGCCCACAGTTTGCCGCGATGGACATACCCGCTCGGTGGGAAATAGTGAGAAACACGCGCGCGTGTCACAAGTGTTTGGACAAGGGGCACTACACACGTACGTGTAAGTTACGCACAAATTGCGGGGTAGGTACGTGCCGTTTGTACCACCACAAGCTACTGCATGACCCGTCACGGTACGTGGTCCCCGTCGCCGCGAGTGAGACTGTAAGCACCACGTGGTTTGCGCAAAAAGCAGTGCTGTTAAAAATAGTGCCAGTTACGATAAGTGGTCCAGACGGACAAGCGTCGGTGCATGCGTTACTCGATGAAGGATCGACCATAACACTCGTCGATGCCGACCTCGCTAACGTAGTAGGTGCGAGCGGTCCCACCCGCGGGATCCGCATACATGGCGCCAATGGAATGTGCTCGTCGGATAGCGCTTCACAACGAGTGAAAATTTCAGTGCGCGGAGACGGAGAGGAGTACGTTATTACCGCCAATACAGTTACGAACTTAGATCTCCCGCAACAACTAGTGGCTGGCAGTCGGCAAGTGAAACCGCGGATTCTTATCGGCCAAGATAACGCACATCTTATCGTTTCGCGGGAGGTTCAAGAAGAAGACGGCGGCCGCATGACGTCACGGACAGCTCTGGGTTGGATCAAGCACGGGGGCACAAGTCAGAGCCTGGAAAATGGTACCACGCTGAGTCTCACAGGAGAGGCAGCCGACACAGACCGACAAATCAACGAACTTGTAAAACATCATTTTCAGTTGACTCGCTCGGTGTTACCACCGCGAGCCGGGTTTCCGCGGATATACAGCGCGCGGAGGCTCTCATGGCAAGTACCACTCGCCCCCTCACCCTAGGACAATGGGAAACCGGGCTTTTGTGGAAAGAAGACAATACGTGGCTGCCCGACAACCGCCAGTGCGCAGTAAATCGACTCGCGTCCTTAGAAA
This sequence comes from Drusus annulatus, assembly GCA_022651775.1. NCBI lineage: Eukaryota > Metazoa > Arthropoda > Insecta > Trichoptera > Limnephilidae > Drusus > Drusus annulatus. The sequence continues at coordinate 7,939 of JAGWCC010001554.1, read as the reverse complement.
GGAAGCTGAAAAGGGAACCCGGCTTAGCAGTGGCATATACTGAGAAAATAAAGCGACTAACTGAACGCGGATATGCGATCAAACTGTCCGAATCCGAAGCAAGCACGCCGTCTCGGAGGAAATGGTACTTGCCACACTTTTCAGTAATAAACCCGAACTGTCCCGGCAAATTGCGAGTTGTATTCGACGCCGCAAGTCGTTGCCGCGGAACCTCGCTAAATGAGCGATTGTTAACCGGTCCAGACCTCTTATCATCGCTTTTGGGCAACATATTACGCTTCCGGGAGGGAAAGATTGCCGTAGCCGCTGACATAGAAGAGATGTTTCTACGCATAAAAATTAAAAAGGAAGATCAGATGTCCCAATTATTTCTATGGCGAGATACACCACACGAACCACCAAGTACCTACATGTTGACTTCGATGATGTTTGGTGCTACGTGTTCTCCTAGTAGCGCCCAGTACGTACGCAATAGGGTGGCCAGAGCTAGCGTTGCCGAGTTCCCGCCGCGGCGGTACAGTTAAAGTTCTATATGGATGATTATTTAGACGCCGCGGATACAGCGAGCGAGGCCGCTACGCTAGTACGAGACGTAAGCGCCCTGCTAGCTAAAGGAGGTTTCTACCTAGCTAGTTGGGCCTCCAACGCTCCCGCAGCAATTCAAAGCATACCGACGGAAAAACGTGCGCAATCAGCCATCGTAATCAACAACGGCGCCTGCGCCGATACAGAAAAAGTGCTAGGTCTAGCATGGGACCCGGTTAGCGATCATTTTATTTACAAATTTAAAGAGACCGAGACGCATGAAATCAGCCGTCACCCAACCAAGCGGCAACTACTGAGTACCGTAATGAAAATATTTGACCCTGTAGGGTTCGTAGCCTGCCTCACGGTGCGGTCAAAAATCTTACTACAAGATGTCTGGAGGTCAAATATAGGCTGGGATGAGCAGATCAAGGAAATTCACGCTACAAGGTGGGGCGAGTGGATCAAAGCGTTGCAGCAGAACGAAATTAGGATTCCGAGGCGCTGCCTTCTACAAAAGAAAGGGAATTTCCAACTACATCTCTTCTGCGACGCTTCGGAGGCTGCTTGTTGCGCAATAGCATACCTCGTCGAGACTTGTCGGGAAGGTAACTACTCAACCTTTCTAGCGAGTAAGTGTAAGGTGGCGCCTCTAAAACCGCTATCGATCCCGCGCCTTGAGCTCCAAGCGGCGCTAATGGCCGCCCGCCTCGCAGATAGCATTAAAAAGAAATGCAGTGCCGGATATATCGCACTACGTATTGGACAGACTCAACTACGGTCTTGTGCTGGCTGAGAACGGACCCAAGGAGTTACTCAGCCTTCGTTTCCAACCGCTTAGGTGAGATCGATGATCTAACAAGCGTCACCGACTGGAGATGGGTTCCTACTAAAAACAACCCAGCTGACATCGGGACCCGCGACGTGGAGATGCCCGATCTCTCGCCCGGTGGAAGGTGGTTTTCAGGACCGTCCTTCATCACCACACCGGAGAGCGAGTGGCCCGTGCAGAAAAACCACCACATACAACCAGACGAGCACACCTTGGAGACGAGGCCTAAATTTACGGGCCTCACTATAATACAGGAGGACGCTCTACCCGCCATCGAGCGATTTTCTTCGTGGAATCGGCTCATCCGCTCAACTGGATGGATGCTCAGATTTATCAGGCGGTGTCGAGAGGGACCCCGCCGGGCCCCACGTGAAGGGCCCCTGCGCGCTGAGGAAATCCGCGCCGCCGAGACTCACTGGGTCAAAAAATCACAAAAAGAAGCCTTTAGCGTGGAAATGAATGCAATACGCCGTAATGCCCCGGCGCCGGTCGGTAGCCGGCTCAACGCGCTAACACCTTTCCTCGGGCAGGACGAGATTTTACGAATGGGCTCGCGGCTGAATGCCGCCAAAGGGGTAGCACAAAGTGTGCGAACCCCGGTCATATTAGACGGAGATAACCCGTATACACGCTTGCTAATACGCCACTACCATCATAAAGGGGACCACGCAAGTACGGAGAAAGCAATGGCAGACATACGAAATAGTTTTTTTGTGCTCAAATTACGTACAAATATCAGAAAAATTGCGCATAAGTGCCTCGTATGCCGCATGCGGAAAGAAAAACCGCATCCGCCTCTAATGGGACAACTACCCGCTGCTCGAATCGCTCACCATATTCGCCCTTTCACTAATTGTGGGCTCGATTACTTCGGGCCAGTACAGGTCACCGTCGGCCGGCATCGCGAAAAAAGATACGGGGCCTTATTCACATGCCTTTCCACTCGAGCGGTTCATTTAGAGTTGGCCCATTCTCTAAAAGCCGACTCAACTATTATGGTGATACAAAGAATGACGGCTCGTCGAGGACAACCCGCAGCAATATATTCAGATAATGGGACTAACTTCCACGGAGCAGACCGGGAAATGAAGGAAGCACTTTTAGCCTTGCACGAGGACCCGCAAGTTCGAGATCATATTGCCACTCAAGGAATCGAGTGGCACTTTATCCCTCCAGTATCACCACACATGGGGGAGCTTGGGAACGCCTCGTGCGATCAGTAAAAAGGGCCCTAGAAGCGGTCTTAAAAAGAACGAGCCCCCGAGAAGAGACCTTGTTGACGGCCATGGCGGAAGCAGAATTTGCGGTAAATAGTAGGCCGCTGACCCACCTGTCAGTCGACCCCCGTGATGACGAGCCGCTGAAGCCTAACCATTTTCTTCTGGGGTCTGCGGGGACGCGACCTCACCTATCACTCTACGGTCCTAAAGAAGAAGAGATCTGCCTGAGACGACAGTGGCGCATCAGCCAGCAGATTGCCGACATGTTTTGGCGAAGGTGGCTGAAAGAATATCTCCCTACACTAGCTGCCCGACCTAAATGGCAACACCGGAGCACTCCGATACAGAAAGATGACCTAGTGCTGATAGTTGACCCGGCCCTACCGCGCAACAGTTGGCCCCGGGGACGGGTCATCGAAGCCACGCCCGCGGCTGACGGCCAAGTACGAACCGTTCGTGTACGTACCAGTACCGGTGAGTACACGAGACCAGCTGTGAAAATCGTCGTCCTCCTTCCAGCCCTACCGGCCGAACTTCCTGCAGCAAACACCACTTCATCATATCGCCGGCGAGGAGCTGGCCGCCAAGGGCCTCCGTCACCCACGACCCCAATCCTAGCTGACCAGGGCACAACTGACGCTGCACCGGGGAGAGTGTACCGGATGGGGACGCGGGACGTTAAAGACGAGGATATCCAATCCAAAGAGTCCTCGCTCTCTAATTTTAGCGCGCCCGTGAGCTCGTACGCCTATGCTCTCTCTGTCAGTAGTTCAGTGATAATGAAGGATGCGGGGACTGAGGGAGCTTCATATTTACGTTGAAGTGCTGAACCAGCCCCCGCTCTCCGCATCCTGGTCCACCGTCCGCAGTCTGTCATCTCAAGTGGTTGAGCCAATCACGACAAAATCCAGAATTGTCAGCCCCAGACCCGTGTCTCACTATGTTTTAACCTACTTTAGATTTATATTGTGAGAGTTTGGGCCGTAGGTAGCTCCAAATAAAGTAAACAGAAAGATCGGCCGAGCTCTCTTTAGCTTAATTAATAATAAGAATCAATAATTTGTCTAGACATAAGTTCATTGTTATAATGTCTCCCGAAAATGTCGGGCTTGGGACCCCTTCTAGTTGTATTTGTCATTTTTATTGAGATTAATAAAAAAATGTGGGGAAAAATGCGGCTTAGGCTGAGCGAGAGAACTTGAAAGGGTGAATAGTTGGCATTTTTGTTTCATCCGCTGCAAAATCTGTAGCGGATTACACAACGAATCTAAAATCACAAAGCCAAAGAAAAAATGGGTTGCATTCGTCTCCGGCCCGCCTGAAAGGACAGGAGTAGGGCGCCGGGTATAAATACGAGTGCAATAACCTACTCAGGTCACTCCCGCAGACAGTTAGAAAGGCCCACCACTGATTTTTCCCGGCCGCCACCCCCCTACAAAGTCAGCCGCGCACGTCGTACGCCACGCCGCGGTCCAACCTGCCGCAGCAGAGCCAATCCCCGCCTCATGGCCCGCGCCTCATTTCTACAGACACCAACCGGCATCTTCCTCTAACCAAAACAGACGGCCAGTACAATCCGCAGCTCCCAGCCAACAATACCGGCTGGAACGCCGCCCAGAATCTCCGCAAGCGTCGCAGAGCGCCTCCGCCCCCCCTCCTCCCCCCCGACCAGGGCTAACGATCTTCAATCGCTCATCGAACAAGCCACGGCGATTCAATTCATTATCCAAAATGCCACCAAAGAGTTGAGCAAAAATTCAGTCCTTTATAAGTCAATACAATGGGTAGACAACGCTCAGATGATTCAAACTTGCAGACCGCTTACTGGAATGCCAACGGCACAGTTCTAGCGTTCCGTGGAGAAATAATAGAATTTCTTCGCGACTATAATCTAGACGTACTCATGATAAACGAAACGTGGCTAAAGCCAAAATTCAGTCCTTTAGAATTTTGATTCAAATGCAGACCGCTCTAATTATAGCGTTCCGTGGAGAAATAATAGAATTTCTTCGCGACTATAATCTAGAACGAAACGTGAATTGGAATTCTAATTATAGAACGACAGAATTGGCAATAGAGCCGGAGGCACAGCAATTCTAGTAAAAAAGCAACATAGATCATTGTCTAGCTCATTCATTCTCTAGCGAAAAACATCGAATCTACCGCGGTCAAAATAAAAACTTCATCAGGGACACTTAAATTCATTTCTGTGTACTGTCCACCAAGGCGAACTATAATTCCTTCTGAACTAGACTCACTTCATAGAGAACGTCCCCAATTATAATAAAGCCGGGGGACCTTAACGCCAAACACGGCTCCTGGCACAGCAGGCACGATAACCAGAAAGGTAGAGATCTTGCCAGTATGCTCTCACCAGACCAATTCGAAATTGACGCCCCGGACGTTCCTACATTGTATCCCAGCACCGGGGCACCCTGATGTCATAGACATAGTAATTTTAAAGGACACTAGCCACTTGCACTCCCTAAGAGTTTTAAACGACTTAGCATCCGACCACAACTCGTCCTTCTAACTCTCACAGGAGGTTCGAAACCTCTTGTTCCGAATCAGCCTTCCAGAACCAAAAAAATCAAATGGCCTAAACTCAACGAACTTTTTAAATAAAAACATAAAAGTGCCTACCCCAATTCCCCGATAAAGAAAGTCTAAATAACGCCACTACGAATCCTCATCAGTTCTATCAAATCTTGTATTAAAGAGGCTTCCGTCGAAATACCCAACGACACTGTTCGACAAGGTATTCCTGAAGAGATCAAAGATCTGATTAGGGAGAAAACCTCATCCGCAAGGAATGGCAAAAAGGGATTGCAAATCCCTATAGTAAAAATGCACTATAATCGCCTTTCCCCGCCAAGTGAGAGACGCCTCAGCGAATTCCGAAATGAGCGTTGGCATCGAATTTATTTCTTCCCTAGAAAAACGATAGAGATGCTACTGAAGCTCTCCAAAGCCCCTCAGACGCCCGAAGACACGAATTATCTCTCTTCAAGGACCGAACGGAACTACAGTCTACTGAAAGCTGATAAGGCCGAAGCCCTTCGCGGATAGCCTCGAAAATTCAATTCTCTCCGAACAAAGATCACGACGACCCTAACTTCGTTTCAACGGTAGATTCGACAGTAAATTCAATTATCAATACCGAACTGAAGATTCGCCCATTAAGCATTCGACCTCCCTGAAGAAATTAAGAAAATAATAAAATTCACTAAAAATCAAAAAAGCGGCCGGTCCTGACGGCATTTCAAACAAAGTCATCAAAATCTTCGAACAAAGGCATCTGCGCCCCTCACAGCCATCTGCAACGCATACTGAGACTTCGCCAAGCTTTCCGAAAGAGTTCAAACAAGCAAGCGTCATTCTCATTCCGGAAACCAGGTAAAGATCCCTTCTTAACAGAAAACCACCGTCCGATCAGTCTTCTTCCCTGTCTAGAAAAATTTTAAAAAATTAATCCTAGTACGACTAAAAGTATTCATTCAGGAAAATAAAATCTTGCCGGACTTTCAACATGGCTTCAGAGCTGGCCATTCAACATCACATCAACTCCTCCGAGTGGTCGAAACACATCGCGGAAGGTTTCAACATCAAGAAAAAGACAGTCATACTTTCGCTGACGTTAGCAAAGCTGACAAAGTATGGCACAACGGCCTTCTTTAAAATGTACATCTTAGGCTTCCTGATCAAATTCATTCAAATCATTCACAGTTATTTGACAGGATCGTACCTTTAGGGTAAAATTAGGATGAAATTTTCTCTTCAATACGTCTGATAACAGCCGGGGTCGCTCAAGGCGGTCTACTATCTCCCCGACCTTTACAGTGTATTTTCCAGCGATATACCAAAACCGATAGACCACAACGTGTTAATTACCCAGTACGCCGACGACACTAATGTCATATCAAGCTCAACTGTCGCGACCACTGCTACAAGTCGCGTTCAGCGTCACAGGCCATTCTCATACAAGAATGGTGCAAAAAGTGGAGAATTTCAATAAAATCCCACCAAAGTGTGCTGCCACAGTTTTCACAAAAATTGTACAAACAGCCCCCCGAACATTAAACTGTTTGGGGAAAAAGTTCCATGGGAAAAATCAATCAAATACCTCGGAGTAATTTTAGACTCAAAATCCATGCGGAACGATCACATAAACTCAAAAGTGAAATCTGCAAACAAAGTGATATCTGCACTCATCCCATGCTAGGCAGAAAAAGTCGATTATCAACAGACAATAAACTACTACTTCCCCACAAGACAAACCATAAGGATAGGTTTTTTCATACGCCGCACCCATTTGGGGACACGCAGCTAAAAACACACATAAATAAACTTCAAACCCCGCAAAAAACAAGGCTATCTGACTCGCGTTGGGTGCGCCCAAGTGGATCAGGGTTTCCACTCTACACAAAGACTAAAACATTCCTCTGATAAAGGATTTTATTCGTAACACATTTGAAAAAATTTTATGCCAGCCTTGCTGGTCATGAAAACCCGACTATAAATTCTCTCGCTAAATATAGCGAGAATGAAAACTTTAAGTACAAAAGCCTAAGATAATCCTCCGCAAGGAGTGACACCCCTGTCCAAGTGGCAGTTAAATTGTTATATATTTTATTATATGTATGTTTACAAATATTTTATGTCTATGTAGTTTATTTTATCAAAATAGTTTATATATCGGAATTATAGGCATGTAAAATTAATATTATGTTTATGTATATGTCCTTCTCGGACACTCCCTTACAAAAAATAAATTTCCAAGTAAAGCATCATTTTGATATCCCTTATGAACATGTTAGCACCCAGTAAACTTTAGTTTAGGAACCTGTGTATGAAGAAGATAAACCGGGTTGGTCCTCTCCCCCCCTTTCCAAAAACCCTTTTATGCCTTTCCTTTTTGCTGCCTTCCATCTGATCTACTGACCGCCTCGTTTGATTTACGACACCCTGGAAACCCCACTTTTCCCCCCCTTTGGGTCACCCCAAAGCAGCTCCCCTAAAAAGGGGTTAAAACCCACACATCTTGGGGGGCTACTACGACTGGCCGGCCTTTTTTCAGTCTGGTTTAAATAAAACAGGTGCCGGTTTCTGGAAACCCCGGAAGGGCCCCAAAATAAATTTGCAGCATACCTATTTTCTGCGTTTTGTATCATAACAAACTGTCATAAACGCGTCGCTGTAAAGGGTTTCCTTTTGGAAAAAGCCTTGAGAGGTTAAAAAAAAAAACATTCGGGAGAAAAAAAAATATCTCATGGAGTTTTTTCCATTCATAATTGCCCCCCCAAATCCAAAAAATTTTTTTTTCAAATTAATAAAAAAACCCCTTAAAATTCAAAAAAAAGGT
>JAGWCC010001553.1:0-20729 GCA_022651775.1 Drusus annulatus | reverse complement strand
ATTAACTGTTAACATTAGGAATTAATAATCGTTGATAGCTCCGTAGTGACCTCTCCTTATTTCTCATAAAAGAAACATGTACCAGACAGGTAAGTTACAAAGGACCTCCCTCTCTTTCAAGATTATAGTAGACAAGCTCTGGTCAGAAAACATACCGAGTGACTTGTTCCACAATAGACATCAACAATTTCCACATCGTCCAGAGGCTGGACATGTCCGTCCTTCCCCTTCTCGATGAAGAGAACTACTGGCTTGGGAGTCGGCTCGAAGTGGAATGAGAGCTTTGTGGATGTGACAAAGTATTTGCCGTCTGTGTTGTGGCCTGGAACAAAATAACAAACATTTATTGTATAAACAGGACTACTATTATTTATTATTTAATAAAAGTGGCAATCTTACCTAACTGTCCGTACTCCGGGAGTCCGAAAGAGTAAAGTCCTCCTTTGCAGTCCAGTACCATGGAGAAATCAGCACCGCAGGCAACTTTAATGATAGGCGCTCCGCTAAACAAATAATACATATTATAATTTAGTGTACTATGTATAATATCAATATCTGTTATCAAATGTGATAACTTAGAATGCCTTAAAATAAATTGAATGATCAAACTCACCGATAGTTGATTCGAGTGGGTACAAGCAGCTGTTGGTTGGACACGCTCCCCACTCCGCACTGTCCATTCCTGTTGTCACCGCAGGCATAAACCACTCCAGAATCTAGCGTAAACAGATTACTTGAAGTATAAATATCATATTGAATGGTACGCAACGAACAAATCTTGGCTCATGGAGCAAGCATACACCACTCAAGAATCTGTAATGAAACAGATAACTTTAACTAAATTAATTATAATATTGAATGATGCATAAACTAGGAACAAATCATGGGACATGGAGAGCATATTATGGATAACTTACCGGTTAAGAAGAGGGAATGATTGCGGCCGGCAGCGGCACTGATGATATTAATTTCTTGTAGAGCCGGAATCTCTTCAGGCAGATCCTTAGTCAGGGTATCACCGAGCCCAAGCTGTCCACAAGATCCTCGACCTGAAATAAATAAAAAACATAAATAAGCACAACCACCCAATAAACAATGTTCGATGAAGCCAATGAAAATAACATTATTTTTGCTATATGTAGATATAAAACAAGCAGAAGCCTGTATTGACATAAAACTGCTATTACTTACCAAAGGCCATGGCTTTGCCATCAGCGTTGACCAGCAGAGAGTGGGCTGATGTACATCCACTTACAATCAGGCGATACTGAAAAATCAAATTAAATACATAAAATTCTTTGTCCTTGGTGGCCTCCACAGTCGAGTGGTTAAGATCCTCGACTGCGAGGTTACGTTATTTAACAATGAGTTTTAAAATAATAGATAGTATACTTATAGCATGTTAGACATTTAGCAAAAAAAAAACAAAGTAAATGTGGGGAACTTTAGCATTGTTTTTGACTATTTCGACACATGCTTCCATTAATAAATGGATTACTTTTATAGCGCCGTTTTTGTGGGAAAATCACCTCAAGGGCGCTTTACAAATTAATTTATCTAACCTATAATTTATCACTTAAGCTTACAACTAAAAACTTACAGTTAAGATTTATTACTAATGGCTTACAATTAATATTTTCAACTAGTGACTTACAATAAGGACTTATGGCTTGTAACTTACTACTGGGTATAACTTATAACTAGTAACTTACATCTAAGATTTCATTATTATTACTTCATCACCTCTTCATTATTGCTCCACATTTGCATTACTGTTCAACTATTCTTTTCTTGTGTAACAACAAATAATAGAACAAGTTTCAAATTCTCAACAAAAACAAAGAGGAATGAGAATTATCCATTGACTCACTTTTAATAGATATAAGATAATCCAACAAAATAAAATAATTACTACGCAACACAAATATTCGTTCAAGTTAAAAATTAAAAACAAAAGATAATCACTAACTTAATATCAGATTTGTGAAAAAAATAACCAGCGACAAAAAATGCCCACTACATCAGAAGGCGTGCACTAGAGGATGGCCATATCAAAATACCGCATGAGAAATTCCCTGTGACTCGCGGTTGCATTTACAAGCATAACAATATTATTGCTATCCTGTTTGATTCCTCGCCCCATGCATTGCATAGATTTCCCTGTATTTTGAGCTAAATTCTCAAACCGACCATTTGAGACATCTTGTTCTGCTTGTATGGAGCTGAACCGTGCAACGCTTAGTAGTGCACGGATTTGAGTGTACCTACAGATACATGGCCATGCTGGCCGGCCAGCTGTTATTTTTATTATCCCCTATCAAATTCATATTATAATACAATGATTATTTTCTAAAAGATTTTGTTTTAATTCAATAAGTAACAATTTAATGATGAGATGAAAAATGTTGGTGGTTCAGTGCAAGAGTGAACCTTAGGATCGGCCGCGACTGGTATATACCCACAGTATCACCCTAGTTAAAGACCACCATTCAGAATCGAAATTCTTGAAATTACTTTAGGGGTGCTTGGTGACCAGATCTGAATAGCCAAAAACTTCCCACATTTCCCCATCTCCTCCCTACCTTCAGCCTCACAACATACCCTAATTGGAGGTACCATAGTCCCACTGGATGGGTCGGTTGGGAGCAGTTGGGACACTTCTGAGTTAGATCGCATTACCATTCTAATTGTTGCTGTTTATCGATTTAAATGCATTCAAAATTTGTACTCGCAAGTGAGCGGCACTCTTTTGAGCAACACATATTTAAACAATAACATAACAGCTTTGCACGGTGCTGGAAGCATTCCTGCAAATGTTAGCCAAATGTCCATATTTTGAGATCCATTCGATATTGTTTTATTTATATTGACATTAAACAGGAGGCACTGTCATCAGGCCCATGTCATCTTTGGAACAATGTATTTAAAGTTATTATTTTTAACTATTTGGTTGTTTTACTTATGTTTAGTTTTAAAGGTTAGAACAGCGTTCAAAATAAGGAGTTTAGGTTATACATAAATTTGGCTTAGCCACAGCTTTTGAATGAAAAAACCCATAATTGAAAACGATATATCCGCTAAGCTTTTAAATTTGGGAGTATGTTCTATAGTAGTTGCCATGCTTAGCTTACTAAATGGTAACATGCACGGTTGACTTCAATAAATATTAATCAAAAACTTTACCTTTGTATCGGTGAAGCGATGAAACACATTTAAGTTCTGGTGAGTCCTGACCAGCTTATTGGTTTCGCGTTTGCCTGTCAGGTCCCAGGACACCTGCCCAGCGATCATGAGCACCCCTGGCTCTTTGCACATCTTCCTGATTAGTTCCTAAGATGATTCAACAATAAAACATGAGTAAAATCATGTCATGAGCCTATTTTTTGGGTTTTGCCAACCTTCATAGTGAAAGAGTTCAAATACCTTAATTAAAACAGTAAAAGAAGAATGTTTAATCTTAATCTTTCAATTAGAGATAAAATATTGAATGGCATCTCTAAACACTCAGATTAAAACTTAGGTAAGAAAACGCTACACTGAGAAACATTTTCAAATGCTCTACACTGATTTATCTAATAGAATGTAGTTGGTAATATAATGTTTGTTGTGGCAGTTTGAATTGTTGGCTTTGTTGTTTCAGAATTCAAATGAACAAAAAGTTCTAGAAGTATTTAGCAAGTAAATTTTATATTATAATGCATGTAATCTACCTCTGGTAGTTTGGTGTCAGGCATTTCAGGTTCCATGATGGGGATCGGCTCCGGAATCGGGCTGTGTATAGAGTCATCGCTCTCTGAATCGGAGTGCTTTTGAGCGGCCTTCTTCGCTCTGGCTTTTGAGGCTGCAGCGATCGCCTTCGAAGATGGACGCTTGCGAGACTTTCCGTTTCCCTGTTCGGACATCTCGCTGCAAGATTTTGACAAGGCGTTAGAAGCGCAAAACACTAGCGACCTCGATAAACAAACACCGCCACTGACTAATAATATTATGACTGTTATCAAGCGTGGTGTACAAACTGAACCAAAATGGACATAAAATGCCGGCAAATTTTAATGATTACACAACTAATTATTGTATTTCACTTTCTCAAAATATATCACTCGATGAAGTATAAGTTCGAACAGTACTGTAGACTACCTTGTTATCTTAATTCAACGGAATATTAAATAGAAATGAAAGACGCTTGTAACCAAACCAGAGAGAAGGTGTCCGGTAAAACCATAGAGACATAGACTTGAAAGAACATAGCACCATAGACAGCCGAAAACCAAATGTTAAAGTTGTCACGATGATTTGATATTACGAGCATTGTTTTTTTGTCTTCATAAAACTTCAGAACAAGGACAGAATTTTGATAAATAATACATTTAAAATAGTTGAAGTTTTTTTTTAAAAGACAAACATTCCCAGGTTACGAATAACCTGACAATATTTGTCTTCCAGCTACTACGATCATAATTCAGAAAATGTAACTTGTGACATGATGGGCATAAAGAGTATAGTAAAGTTATGGAATGAAAGATATACCTAAAACTATTTTTTATCAGCTATCAGCAATCAATAAGTATATCTAATATTTAAAATGTTATTTTTTTTTTTCATATAATTCAATTGAATTAAATTTAATATTATTATTATTGAGTTCTGCTATTTTAAGTTTTTTATTTTTGTTTTTAGTGACAGCTGTTTCGGCGTTTAAGGCCATTGTCAAACTGTTTGACAATGGCCTTAATTATATAAAAAATAAAATGGAGTTCTACAAATTGAACACAATAACTATAAATAAAAAAAAGTAATTTTTTTTCTTTATAAGTTTTTATTACACAAAAATAACATTTTTTTTTAAATTCCACTATGGATATTATCCAAAATATGTTACACCAGATTCATCGAAAAATTGATAAAATCGAATGATGTTTTTAATAATTTATTCAGAAACTTTTACAACAGTACAAATTTTTATTATCAAATTTGTTTTTTAATCATATGTAAATCTTTGAGGATGCTGAATGGAGAGTCTTTTTGAGGAAAAAAAATAGTGAACCTGGGTCTTAAAGAGATCAATGTTGTTGAAGGGAGGAAACGTAGAGGTCGGTAAATCATTCCACAGCTGTACTGCGGAACATGTGTCGTAAAAACGACCCATTCTTATGTGGAAAATGTCAACCATGTACAAATATTGGCCACACAGCTTAGCTTTATGGAATTCTAATACAAACCCCAATGTATAACGTAGTATCCCTGAGAAACTACCAAAAAAGATAAAAGAAACAATAGAGTTATAAATAAAAAGAAAATAAAGACAAGAGCTTGTGTACTTCTTAGGAGTCAGGTAATATTTCGAAAATATCTCAAAGCCGAATATAAAATTGTATTTGAAAGAATACAGATGCTTGTACAATGTTAGCATTTTTACTTTGGAATTTTTATGGGTAGTAACGAAATGTGTTTAAAAGTTCTAAAACCTACCACTTCACACTAAAAATTGCAGTACTACCTCAAGGACCAAGGTAGCATAATTTCATTTGACTACTATTGTAGTTGGTCGCTCTCTAAGGGTTAAGAAGCGACAGGATGACTGATAGGGACTTTGATAATTTAATTTGATAGTGAATGCAGGCAATATAATAAATTAAGGACTGAATGCAATAGTTACTAATTTAAAAAAAATTCGAAGACAGGAAATGTAGCAGTCAATAATTAAATTCTGACCCCAACTCTGGCAGAGGCTTGGAACCGACAGACAAAAGAAGACAAATGACAATATAGTAGAAATGAGGTTCCATTTCATTGTGTGGTAATGATATTAAACAGATGATGAGATTCCAAAGGAATGCAAGGTAAGGTAAGAAGAGTATCTAAGAGATAATCTATACATGTAAAAAATGGACACAAATAAAACTTGTTTATTTTCCCTTGAATTTTGTTGGTGGTTATACAGTTATATTTCTTCAAAACAGAAAGATATTATGAGTGGATTGGGTGGCCTCTCAGAATAACTGTTTACCAAACACAAATCATTATACATAACAAGCCCGTTTCATAATACACATATTGATGTTTACACTTGGCAACAATGTTCTAACACGTCATTCATTATTGCATTACTGTGAGGGTTTTATAGGCAATTTTAATATTTTCATGCAAAATTTTTGTAAAAATAAAAAATAAAGTTTTCCAAGTAAATATAGTTTATTAAATTACAAATAATGTACAGATGAATGACATGATACATATTTGAATAAATATTTATTTAGGTGGCTAACCAATCCCTCTAAATTACCATAGTAATTATAATTATCTGAAAAAAATTACAAAAGCAAATTAAAAAAAAAAAAAAAACAATTTGCATAACCTGAACTATCAACAACACAAAGATAATTCTGAAAAAATTACAAAAATTACAAAAGCAAATTAAAAAAAAAAAAAACAATTTGCATAACCTGAACTATCAACAACACAAAGATAATGAAAACAGTAATAATTATGCAAATATTAATTTAAAATGAAACATTAACTGGTTTATTCAATGTTCACTGCCGGGTGTATACAATAAAAATGAAGAGTACAATTAATATTGTCTCAAGACTGGTTTCCTACATGATTTAAAGTGTAAATATTACACAAAAATTAGACAAATTCGTTTTATTAAAAAAATATTTAAGAAATCCAGCTATGCAATTACATATGTATAAGAATGTGGCCGGAATTATAATATCAAAATTGGTACGGAATACAATAAATCTAATAAACACTTCCCTGATTCAAAGCAACCATCGAGAAATCATTAAATGTTTTAGAATCAGACAAGTCTCTATTATCTATCACAATGATGAAAGCATCAAATAAATATCACAAGCAGTATTGTCAATATTACTAGAATATACACAAGGCACAATAGCAGTGAATGACAATGGCACGCCAACCATAATACTACTTATTATTATTTTGTGCTTGCCAAATATAAACCAAATTAAGTGTTATGTTAAACCTGCACATTATTATGAAATAATATGTCAATATTTTAGGATAACATTATGTATACCAAATGCATTGATCGGTTGGCAAAATCCTATGTTCTATTGAGATTGACAACTTAAAATATTATTGAGAAATTCATTTTAAATGTTTAAGACAACTTGACAAATAAATTAAATAATATAAAAAGCACGAAAATGCTTATTGTCTACGCCCTTAAAACTTAATTTACAAGAACATTTGTTGCAAATATTGACTAAAATATCAGTTACAGATTATAAAAGATATTCTTCTATGGCATAAGTTATTATAGGGATAACTGGAGGCATTTTCTTAATTTGAGGGAAAAGTAACTTAAATTGTTAGAAAATTATATTTTTTATAGACAGACAAGATAAATTATAATACTTACAAAAATATTATTAACTATCCAATTTATTTGAATTTGGAAGGTTTTAAAATTGAAGCGCAAAGTTTATTGTACCATATTAATAAAATTCACTAATGCTATATTTTTTTCTGATGCTATGAATTTAATTGTGTTTAACTTTAATCACTTATATTACTAAATTACATTAAGCATTTCGAAATGCTATAATTTTACATGATACCAACACTTTAAGTTATATTAAATTAATAATACAGATATTTATTAATAATTGTAATCATATAGAGAGTCTTCATTTGTTGTATGATTCAGCATTCTGCGAGTCCATGTCCTCTCCATAGTCAAAATCATCTTCCCGAGGATCTTCTTCCAAAACCTCGACTCGTTCTTTACAACCCATGCATCTGTAGGAGATAACATTGAAATAAATACATAACTATCTTCACCCTCATAAAGTTTCCAAAGACGTCTTTGTACACCGTATTCGGGCAATTTGCAATCAAATTTCAAACTCACAAAGGGGGGAAATAAAATCATTGATAACATATAATTATTTTACTGTACACACAGGAGTACTGTAAAGTAATGAACTGATCAAATAGGTGAAGTGAAATGTTTCTATGATTTCTGCGAAATTCGAAACAACAAAGGTTTAACATAAAAGAAAAAAAATACAGGACATTATAAACGTGGGTTTGTTCATTCATATTAATCAATCTAGGATTATATTCCGACTTTATAAGGAAAGTGGGTTGGAATTCATATATAAGGATAGTTTTAATCATTAAAAAATAAGGTAAAAAGTCCCTGCACATTTTGGTCAAACAATATACATAGTTACCTGCTCTCATCCAATCCGTAATCAGTGCAAGTATCCCCAAAACATTCACAGCAGCCATCACTGAACCACCTGTAAAAAAACAAATATCAAAAAAAGAACTTGAAATATAGATGCAGATGTATAACATTTGTGAAAATAGAGCTGATAAAGAATAAAAAGTGATCAAAAAGTCATTGATGGCATACCTGAAGCCAGCAGCACCCATTTCTGAGCAACTGCTTTTGCATTTATACCAAGACATGCATTGTATGTAATATGTAACAGTACAATTTACACAGAGGTAGTTTGGTTTCAGGACGTCTTGCTCGAGGGTTTCTGCAAAATAAAACAATTATTTATAACATAAGTTTTGAGTAAGGATTTGCTGTGGGGCAATAGAGTGATCCAGGCCGAAATTTTAACAGAGAAGCAATATAAATAAATGACTCTAGATATTCAAAGATGAAGAGTCAAACATATAATTCTTGTATTGATTAAAATAATTGAAATGGTGACTTACGGAGCGAGGTGTCAGTAGCAGGAACAGGGGGGAGAGCAAACACATTCCACAGCTTTCCATTTTCTGACGTCTCTGAAGATGTCAGGGCCGCATACAGCTGGGGGACGATGTCCTGATCAGCAAACTTCTCTTTGTATGAATTTCGGCTCAGGTTGTTGGTCGAGTCCACTGAGTCCTGACACATGTCTAAACCAAACAACATTGAACATGCATTAGTTTATTAAAAAATAAACAAAAACAACAGTGCCGAGTGCGGGTATTTTTGGACATTATTAGGGGAGTTTTGTTTCTAATAATGGTTCATAACAGGCAGATGTTACGCAGATTAACATTTGCAAAATAATACCATAGCAATAATATTGGAGAGTGCATACATAATTTATACTGAAGAGATAAACCGAAAGAAGTATTTTGAGTGTGTCCGTTTGCCCGAAAAAAGCTCAATTTTTTTCTTACTTTTGGTAAAATACCGAAGTTCTTTCTTGAACAGATGATCAATTCATATACATGTGGGGTTTTAAGAGTCGAAATGTACATTTGGCAACATCTATTTTCTTTAAAATCAGTAAAGATCACACTTCTAGGAAATTATCTGTTCAGTGATAAATTCGAATAAAATCGCCATGAATTGTTTTATAAATTTTCGCATACTTATTTTAGGATGAACAAAAAAAAAACCGCTAGATCGTTCAAGCTAGGACTTAGATCAGGGAATGTGGCCATCTGACAGAGGTATTAGCTTAAATATATCTCATAATACATAATGACACAGTTATAGAAAGTTAAGAGTTATATTAAATATTGAAGAACAAAGGAAACAGCACCATATATCATAGATGATGTAATGTCCAAATAACAATACTTGTTTTGTTACAAAAAAAAAAATAATAAAAAAATTTAAAAAAGTAAAAAAAAATAATTCAATTAAAATCATAATTATAATTTCAATTTAATAAGTGTGTCTATCTGAGGGGACCTACCAGGTAAGCATGTATATTTTTTCTTTAAATAAATATTAATATCAACTAGGAAATAAGATTTGTACAGGTGATTTTTCACAAAAGGGCGCTATACAAATCATCCATATATTATTATTATTACTACCGCACCAGTCCAAACCTCTGGATTCAGAGACAAGAATCTTAACGCTATGCTATGGAAGTTGTCGGCGTTGACATAGTTGTAACGGGAGTTTGTAATAGGGGAATATTATAAATTGAGAAAAATGCTTCGTCCATATATAACACGGTTGTAGCATAAAATGTGGAATTACCGACGCACTCGCAGCACTCGCTATAGAGATAGCTGAGGCAGGTGGCGCAGTCCTTGCAGCAGGAGCAGTGCGTGAGTTCGCACTTGCAGGACTGCGTGAGCATGCACTTGGAGACCACGCTGGCGCACACGGCCTCGTTGCAAAGCGAGCTCTCGCCGCGGCTCACCCAGCCCACCAGCAGGGCTACCATCACGAACATTGCACCTGGAATTATACATTGGTCAGTGGAAATTGCAAGGCACCACATTATTACACCCATAAAACCAAGCTGGAATAAAAATGTGTTATTGTTATTATATTATACACTCTTTGATAGATTGTCCTGAAACTGGCTGTAGTCTGAACAAGAAATAACGACATGTCACAATCCCGCAACTACACTCAGTAAAAAAAATCGAGTGTTTCAAGTTACAGGTCGCACAATTAGGGTTGAGGTGACCACTTAAGTTTGTGTGTATTGGTGCATATGTATGTGTTATTATGTTATGCATGTTTTTACAGCTATTGAAAACATTCAGTGTGTTTATATGACTTTATCAAAAAAAATACTTTTGTTCAATTGTGATTTACACCTATGTTGTTTTTGTGAAAATTCACCACAAGGGCACTTTACAATTGATTGAATAAACCTAACTATCTAAAAAAAAATTAGAAAAACATCTTAGGCAAAATTATTTGTTGTAGTTGATAGCATGATAAAAAATAATGGGTTTGATATTTAAAAAAAAACACACAAAACTACTACACTATAAGTTTGTTCCTGCCCTCTATAGACAATGTTTCAATCAGATTTTCAGCGTCAAATACAAGATAAAACCTATATGTTTCACAATAAATTTTATGACATTGGTATTATCATCTATTTATAAAATGTTGTTATTTTGACATTCTACTGTTGGGTTGAGGTTTTGAATTGACTGAGAGAACAAATATGGGAATAAGTGAGACAGCAAGTATGTATAAATAAGTGGTTGGAGATCATAAGTATATTATTATAATGCATAGTGATCTAAAGTTACTAGATCCACGCGATTTATTGTCATTAAAATTATTTTTATAAAAAGACGAATAGGTAAATAGACGGTTTTATAGGCTTAGACGAATGGGTAAATATTTTATTATTATTGATCAGGTTTTGGCTAAATCTGTAAATTTTTCCGTGTTGTAGTGACTGGAATGGGAATCAGGACACACGAAGAATCAGTATACGCTTAACAAAGTAAACACTTGACTAATATTGACAACTTGTACGTGCAGATAAAAGTGCATTATTCGTATTACCAAAATAACTAATACTTCGTTGGTGAAGAAACCAATCAAAAGAATTCACTTTGTGTGCTTAGAATATAAAAATAAAACACGTTTTTGGTTTTGCAAATTGTAATAAAATGAAGCGTAGTTGTTCACTTTCAAGAAAACCACTTTAGAGCTACTTTAAAACAATAAATTTTATTTACCATAAAGCGCCATTTATCAAGATCTTTCTTTAAATTGCTTTAATTAGAGAAATCAATCACAACAAGAAACAACACTCGATAAGAAGAACAGAAATACACTTGTGGAATATTTATGTTTACCACATTCACGCACTACAGTATAAAATAGTTCTAAAGAATTTACAGGAAACATCTCATTATTGATAGGTATCTATTTCTATGCATTCATTAATCGACGACTTTCAGAACAAAGCCATGTCCTCAACTATTATTCTCAATGTTACGAGACTAAACCCAGGGCCACAATAGAACTACGATCATATCAGTCACGTAAGTATCTGATTAAAGCGTTAATTTTCTTTGCTTAATTATCAATTAGTTTCTTTTCTTTATCCTTTATCACATATTTCCAATAGAAATCCTAAAATAAATACTGCTATTTTGCGGCAGGTACCCACAGAGCAAAACAATATTTATATACAAAATATCTCGGTGATGTTTAATATTGTCTATGATGTGACTACCTGTCAACTGTCACCTGTCACTTATTTATAACCTAAAATAACATCAAATTGAACAAAATACAGTTCGCTGTCATTTGACTACCGAAGAAATTATTTGTCGAAAACACAAAAGGTTTGGAGGGAATTATACAAACTTTTCGTTTATATTTCTAACTAACTAACAGAGAGGACGGACCGCCATATAACTCTGTCTTGGCACACACTCCTTGCTTCATTCACATTCATACATCATCTCATACATACTCTTCTGTTATTCTGACTCTTCACATGACCCAATTCAAGTATTTGATTTGAGACGTCTTATCCAAAACAAACTATATGTTATGCAATTTAAGTGGTAATTGTTAAATAATTATCAAGACCTTATATATTTTGCTAAGCATTTTTGTTAGTTAATTAATTTGTCTGTCTGGAGCCAGTATAAATATGCCACCTTCGACAAAAGGCTCTGCCGACCTAGCAATAATCAACACTGTATCAATATCAGGGATTGTTGCAGAAATGCTTAATCTGAACAGCGATAACAAAGTGAGACCTATGTCCGACCCTTTCTTTTATTAACCCTCCATAAATATGAATTAGTAATAATCATATAACTGTTAAATGACTACCTAACTCTAAGAATAAACATAATAAGATTTCAATGAAAATGTTTCATCAAATAATTAGAGAAGGAGAAATTTAGTTTTTACACTAATATATATTGTCCGCCTTCGTGACCTAGCAGTTACGATCTTCGACTACTAATCCGGAAGTTACAAGTTCGAGACCCAGTGTGCGCAAATAATTTTTATTGAATTTTATGTGTTACTTAACGTATTATTTAAACAAAATATTTTGTAGGATATTATTTGTGGCACTTTCCAGAGTGGTAGATACTCTTAATATAGCCCCAAAAGATGACCATTCAGAATCTAAACGTAGCTTGAAATAGATATAGCCGTGTTAAGTGACCAGGTCATAACAGTAGTGGTTCGTGGTCATTTTTAATGGGAGTTCAATTAGGTTTTAAAGAAAGGAAAAATAAATTCAATTTAATCTTCATTCACTTAAAAATCTGTTCATTTTTTGTTAAATTTACAAATGCTAACATCAAGTATTTGCAAACATGTAGGAAAAACGAATATTTTTATTCTTGACAATCATTCAAAAAATTTTTTGTCCATCCAATAATTATTATTATCCGAGGTGCATACAAATAATATTTTATTCAAAATTGAAAGCTGGCGAATTTTATAAAAGCTTAGATGTCACTAAACCAAAAGACTTAATATTTTGGCTCTAGAAAAAAAGAGATATCTTTCCTTCTACGAGGCAGAATATCTTTTGTATGAAAAATTGTTAAAATGATTTTAACATGGCCAATTTTTTTATTAATGAGTTTTAGTTCAAAGTCTAGTAATATTTTAATCCATGTTTGTCTTGTTTCTCTTTGTTATTGTTTGGGAGTTCACTGCGCATATTATGCTACTTAGTGAAAACTGCCCCATTCTCCCACTTCCCCATCTCCTTCTCCTCTCCACTCCCTTCAGTCTCATAACATAATTTAATTAGGGATGTCATAGTCCCACTGGATCGGGATAGTTGTGAATAAATAAAAAAATAATTAAATAATAATGAAATTAGAATACTTGTGTTGTATTCACATTTGAAAATAAATAAATATATACAAGTATATGTGTATGCTTCATAAACTTCCTTTGAGGTTGTATTTAACATGGTGCAACGAATCTGCAAAGTATTATTATTATTTAAGTCATTACTGAATGGTTGACCTTCATTAGGATGTGGAGAAACTTATATACAAGCACCGGAACAAATTGTGCTTTCCGTAATCTTTAGGAATCAATCAGTGTTAACTTGGTTCAACTTAAGAACAGTGTCAAATAAAGCTAATGTATTCTGTATTATTTAATATACAGCGTTGTTAAACCTTCCAGATTTAAATAAATATTTTCACTGTCTTACTTATTAGATTTTTACGCATTGGCTCAGCGTTGGTTAAGTTACACCGGATGTATGCCATTAAATTAGACGCATAAGCCGTGGTTATAAAGAAAATTTTTCGCTATTCCGACTTTACACTACGCATAAAACTTACACCTTGTTTGTAAGTAAGGGGGTTAAAGTTTGAATAGAACAATGGCATCGGATGTAATGATTGATTTTCGACCTATCACCTTGATGTTGCCCCATGAAGAATATAAATTGTGATGGAATAATTTCTGTTTTAAATCACATGGTATAATTTTTATATAATATAATTAACTAGTTAACAATAACATACGAGATGCATTTGTGATATTAATTCCATAGAATAGAATGCTTAAAATATCATGGGTGGAAGGAGTCACTACTCAGTAGGTACTGTAGTGCAATAAGACAGAATAGAAAGTCATTATTGCTTAAGTGAAGGAAACTCAAATGCATCAGCCATATATAAAG
Source organism: Drusus annulatus (assembly GCA_022651775.1). Taxonomy (NCBI): domain Eukaryota; kingdom Metazoa; phylum Arthropoda; class Insecta; order Trichoptera; family Limnephilidae; genus Drusus; species Drusus annulatus. Next base: position 6,345 of record JAGWCC010001553.1, on the reverse strand, counting down.
AGGAACAATAATTTGTTTTAAGTACTGTAACTGTTTATTAACATGAAAAGTGTAGTGCTGGTAAACAAAATACTGGTAGAAGACCTTCATCAAATGGTACAGTCGTAGAATTAATTCATTGCTCATAAAGGCTGCCTCTTAGTATAAATAAGCATTATAGTTTCCCACTTTGGGCTTAAAACTCAAGTCCTAACAAACTGGATAGCGGATAGCAAAGTAGAAAAGAGAGAATACTTTTATTTTTAAATATAGTTCCCTCCAACAGTCAATAATATTTGGATTTCAAATAAAAATGAAAAAAAAAACATACAATGAAGTTGTACTCCCATGAGTTATCAATGAAACTCATATTATGGGACTGTAAATTGGCACATATTTGATTTAATGTAAATAAGTTTTCTATAGCGCTGTTTTCATGAGAAAAATCCCTCAAGGGTGCTTTACAACTTAGTTTATCTAACCTACAACTTATCACATTGATTATGTTTGATGAAAGTAAATCACAGTTACTAAATATTTAAAAGTCTTACATAATGGTTCTAAATAAATATTATAATAATATATATATACATCAATCAATATTGACTGTAGAGATTAATAATAATTAGAGATACAAAATACTGATATTAATACTTTGTATGGAATAATTATAAATATATGTACGAGTATGTACATATTATGATATAAACATTTTCCATTATATAGGCATTATCTTTTATTTGACATTAAATTCATTATAAAATCTTAGTCTGGACACTTGGATATTTATTTGATTGATCACTATTATATTGATTTACACAATAAGGCTAGAGTTACAAGATGCAATACATATCAATATATCAATTATTGACATGTGAAAAATCACAGGATGTAACTTGACTTGCCAATTTTTTTTTTGATACTCTAATCCACCCATTTCAAATATAGAATAATGTCTGCTAAACTACATAATAGGTAGGTACTTTATTGGGTGGGTAAGGATTATGGAGTTTTAATAATTTATGTCCATACTGTGAACATCACACAAGAGTCCCAACTGTCTGAAGCTAGTGGGACTATGACAATCACAACTGGGTATGTTGGCGGGCTGAATAGTGGGGATGGGAAGGACATAGGAAGGAGGAAGCTGAGGAAGTACCTGACCATTCAGATCGGGTCACCAAACATGGGCTTCAGTCATTTCACCTGAATGGTGATCTTTCACAGTAGTCGAGGATTTTAATGAAGGTTGTCACATATTACATCTGTCTCAATACGGGAACTCCTCATAGTGAGACAGTATAGCAATAACCTTTATTACAAATGTACCCAAATAAATAAAAGCAAGAATATTTTTTTCTTCCATATTATGTACTTGTATTTGTACAAGTTTCGTTTTGTAATTCTGGTCCCTTTTTATATTACTTGACATTGATTACAGCTAATATACCAATTCGTGGCCACCTGCTTAATCTTATCTCTGAACACTTTCAAAGGTTAATTTGATTTTGGCTAATATTATCAAACACTGACGCCAAAAAACAGTGCCACAATTGGTTACAATTTAAGTTGTTGTTGCCACCGAAGAGGATGGCCCATTTAAATTTGACCGGCTTCGGTGAAGAGCTGAAGGAACTACACTATAAAGATGTATGTATGAAAGGGGCTATTTGCAGGTTATTTATAATATTTCTGTCAATCACTCTCCATCATGTTTAAAATAATACAGTACAGAAAACTACCTTGTTCAATACAGTGAGTCTGTTGAACGGGTGTTTTTTTATGCCGAATACGGTCAAATCATTGCAGCGTTCTCACTCTGACTTTATTCACGTCCATCCCTTTATCAACTGTTTTACAGAATTAATGGAAAGACACGTTCAATTATTGTTAATTCGTATTGCTGATGTCGTAAAAGAGGAAATATACAATATTAGGAATTCCTACTGCAGGGCAGAGGTATCATTAGAGTTCTTTCACTCTCTTTTGTGTAAATTAGAGAGAAAAATTCTTATATTGTTTTCAATAAATTTAAAATAAATGTGACGTGGTTTCAAGTAGCGGTAAGGTATTGTATGAACTACAATATTTAAGTAGAAGATTACTTTATTTTTAGAACTATCTACCTACTTTTTTATAGCATTGAATTGCTGTCCTCAATCATCACTATACTAATTATGGGTAATTCTGCAATATCAAGACTTGTTGACTCAAGCCATAGTCTTGAAATTTTTGGTAGCAGTCTAAATGATTTTTGTCATTCTTTAGGACTACCAAAACTTTGACAAAACCATGGCTTGAATGTTCTCTCTTATGTTTATTTTGTCATCACTTCATTTATTATTATGTATGTGCTATTCTTTCTCTGTTGCTCTTTTTTCCATTTCGTGTTTTAAATGTCTTTTTTGTAATTTGACTTTAGTCCGTTAATTTATAAATAAATAGTATTAAAGTATATGGTTGAATTTATTTTCAGAATTTGGACTGGTTTGTCCGATACATAGACATCACTGAACTTTGGAGAGCACAGCCAACCTATTTAATTTCTCAAATTGTTTTTACGATTGGATCACTCCTTACGCTAGTTCATGGTGGGTTTATTTAGAATCATAATATGTATGTACATAATATAATATGACATGGTAAAATGTTTCCTTAGTGAATAGTAATAATTGAGGTTGTTTTATTTTGTAGCATTAAAACGGGGAGGAAGATGGCCGTGGTTGTGGCTGGCGACAATTCTCCACGGGATAGTGGTGGAAACCATCGCGTACAACTTACCCGATATTGACAACTTTTGGCATTCGCAAACCCCCATTATATTTTTGGGAGCAAGATTTCCGATTCACATTGTATTGCTTTGTAAGTTTTGTCCAAAAATACTAAACATATACCTAACTTTAATTTTATTTTATAATTTTACTGTCTTAACTGGCAGCACGGGAACCCAAAATATTACTAAAATGATTTACTATGATTGGTTTATATTGATGCGTAGAACATATTTAATACCTACCTTCACCTTTCAATTTATTTTGTTACTCGTTAGTTTTCAATACTCTTTTCTCTTATTGAGAAATACGTAATCAATGTGACATCTTGTCTAATATTTAGTTAATGGATATTTTACAGCTTCATGGCTCATGATGAAAATGACATTGTGAGCTGACAATATTTTCATTTACCTCAAAAATCCGAAAAACCTGTGCAAATTTCATGATGCCTGATCTTGCCTTTTGATTAGTATTTTTTTTATAGAGATTTTCTACTTTGTGTTTGAGAAGATATAAATTTGAATCTAGGTACTTCACTCTATATATAATCTGTCTTTTTCGATTGTTAGATTCAGTCTTCATATATCACGCATCGTACGCCGTATCGCGGCTCCAGCTACCTGCCTGGGCCGAGCCCTTTGCCGTGGGGCTGACGGTGGTGCTGATAGACATTCCCTACGACATCGTGGCAGTGAAGTTCGTCCACTGGACGTGGCACGACACCGACCCCAACATATATGACAGGCACTACTGGGTTCCATGGAATTCGTACTACTTCCACTCAACATTTGCTGCTAGCTTTACATTTTTCTTCCATATTTCTCGTAAACTTTTCAACGGTAAAACTAAAAAATGGCATTCCGCAGGGTAAGAGTTACCTTCATTGATTAGTCATTTTAGATTTTAAATACTTATTGTTATTGTCAACTACAAAGATAATTTATTTTCAGGTTTATAAAGGAATTTATCTGCACGACTATAACTGGTATGCTAGGCATGCCGGGAGGTGTTTGTTTATTCCTCCCGATCTACCATCCTCTTCATGACTTTGGAAAAGTACACTCTGAAGTGACATTCTTCATAATTTTTGCTATATTTTTGTCAATTGTCTGGAGTGGAGAAAGGACACAAAGAATTACAGAGAAGCTAAAGTAAGTTGCAATTGTCTTCACCAACTCATTATTCAACTTCTTAGCCTTAGAGCTCTGACTGCTAAGCTTCACAGGGTAAGACTGTTAGTGCAAACTTTGTTCTATCATATAAAAGACAATGACATAGGAAACATAGACATTCTTTGGTCATCCAAATAAATCCATCTGCAAAACATTATTCTTAAAAAATTTTTTGTTGGAAAATGGCTTAATATCAGTGATAGTTCAAAGGAGTTTTGCGAATAAACTTCTCTCTTTCTTCAGTGCAAGTAAATACTCTTTGTTAATTTCCCGTGTTTGTAAATGATAAATAATTGTTTGTAGAGTTGACTGGGTGGATTGGGCGCTTATTCTGCATCTCATTTCTCACTACGGCATCTACTTGGCCTTCACTATTTGGGCCTATCCAGAAAATGAAGTATCTATCGGATACCACGAGCCTGTTGGACCTTGCGGGAATAAAGTTTCATTGACAACAGCATTCGGCACAGTAGGTTAACTTATTTTATAATTCAATTTAATTTACTTCTTTCTAGTTAGGGACTTCTAATATTTAGTAGACGCATACCCCAGTGATAAATTCACTACTGAATTATGAGAAAAACACAACTTAAACCAAAAACGTATGACTCTGGCATTAAGTGACCGCCTTAACGATAGAGAATTATTGCATTCCAAATCATAATTTGTATAATTAATATTATTATAAATGCTATTTTTTATAGGTAATACCTAAACGAGAGTTTTTGTGTATTGAGGACTACGATGAAGATTACTTTGACTTTGCATGTTTGCCTAAAGGCAAAACCCCTAAACACGGCTCAGTTTGGTATACCATCTGTGGGACTCCATTCAGGTTTGTATACATTGCTTGCTTATAAATATTACTCAAAATGTATTTTGATAGCGCCATGTTTTACTAAAACCAGGCTTTGCAATGTGTTACAATTTGTATTTACATGACATTATCTCCTTGATTCCATTTTTCACTAGTCAAACGCAGAGAAAGTCTTAAAAGGCAATAGCCAATCATCCCTACTATCCTCACACTATACATAAAAAGACAAATTATTACTTAAATCTCAAACAAAATAATAGCCTTCACCTCACGCATGATCAAATATAAGTGCATTTGGCAATGGAACATTTGTGAAGAAAATAAAGAAAAATAGAGGAACAACAACATGCATTGACAATTACTAATAAGAAAAAAATAAAATATTTTACAACAGTTTATTCTTTAAATGGATTCAAAAACATCATTAAGTCCGTATCCTTTTGCAATCTTATTAAATCACTTGGACCAGAACTAACTCTTTTCAATTTTTCTTATTCAATCAGTCTGGCTAGGGCATTACATATGTACGGAGAACACAGCCATATAATCAATAATAATGTAATTGAAAAAGGAAAAAAATGGGATTTATCCTGTTTTTAAATGATCAATACTATAATATATATAATATGACCAACAATTTGTGGATATAAAAGACATAATCAGAAGCACCAAGTATTATTAGTAATTTTTACAAAGAATGTTCGACATATTATGATTTTGTCTCATTGCGGCCTTGGATTGTTAAACATAAAAATAAATATTTGATTTAAACAAAAATAAACAATTAAAATTTTGTTCCTTTTTTTTCAGAAACCGATGCGAGTATGTGGCGGTGCTGGCTACAATTTGCTTAACGGCCTTCGTAGTATTTTACAACTACTATTTTAGAACAGCAAATAGTAACAATAAAAAATCTGAAGAGAATAAGAAACTTAAAGTTAAGTAAAATCACAAAATATTGACATCATAAATAAAAATGTTATATAATTCAAATTTGAGTTCATTCTTCTAATGAAAGTTCTGTTGTAGAGCTTAAAATGAGATAAGTTTATGAAATAATATTTAATTATACTTTTACAACCAAAAAATTATAGGAAAAGAACACAATAAAGAATATCATTGGAGATCCTAATTTATGCCATGTGTGTTAAGATTCATTGTGGAATCGACAAGAGACCATTAATGGGTGAAAATATAAAAATGAATGGTTTAAAACTAAAACAGGCCCATTTGTTGATGTGCTAAAACTTTGAATAAATAGATGATATTAAAAAGAAAATACTATGAAGCATAACACAAGATTGGGCAGATATTTTGTTCGGTTTCTAGGTTAGCTGTGACAAAATATGTACCAGGATAATTCTCATCAAATTTAGCAAAAACAAAAAAGATCTCTTGGCAGCTATGGCACACTCAACACTAAAATACAATTTTATAAGATAAATAATAACTTGGATAGATACTGAGGATATAAAGTTATATTATGTGACATTTATCATGTATGCAGTTTTTAGGCTAATCAGGCTTTTGGATGATTATGTCTGAAGAAAGAATCTCATTCAAAATCGTGTATTTATGCATCTAAAAAAACATTATTTACCTG
>JAGWCC010001552.1:0-20307 GCA_022651775.1 Drusus annulatus | reverse complement strand
CATCTGCCCTAAGTTTATTCGTTAACTCTGTAGCATAATTTTTAGCATTTTGGGATTCCCAACCTCTACTGATCAGCCCCTCATAGATCCCTCTTTTTGTAAGAGCTGCATTTCTATTTATATTTTGTAATGCAGATTGTCCCTTTACATTTACTCCACCCATATTGTATTTCTTTTGAAGTCTTGAAATCCTTGAGTGAATATCGGGTTCTGTCAGAGCAATGGATGGATTCAGACTACCTATTTCACTACTTCTGACTATTCCCATGTTCTGCCTTAACCATGAGCTTTGTAATAATTCATGCCCTGTGAGATTATCGCCAACGTGTGCTGGTCCAGTTAAATCACCATATGTCCCAATTGCAAATTCTAATGCTTCCCCAAACACATCCACTTCCGAATTCGAATCGAAAACATACCCTTTCAGATCGGTTAAATCACCGTAAATGTCATAATCCGTCCTCCAGACCAATTCTCCCGAAGTATCGTAAGCCTGTATCGCACGACCGATATAATCGGAAATAATGCTGTAATTGCCTTTGGACGTGAGTTTGGCGGTGGGTGCAAAACTCCCACGCTCATACACCCAAGTAATCAGATTGTCAAGTGGCTCTTCCTTGTTGTAGACACATTTTCCCGATTCCTCCACCACAATCTGTGGTGCTTCGGATACAGGATAATTCCACTCGTGAATCATCCTGTTGCCCTCCCAAAGGTAGCGATAAATTACGCCGCCAGTGATTTTACTCGTCCGCCGACCTAAGGCATCATATTCGAATTTGGTAAGACGTCCGTCAGCCCCCCGAACCGACTCCAGCATTCCATTAGCATACCACTGATACTCCCAATCGCCAGGCTTCCATTCGGGTGCAAACTCTTTTTGGTAATCTTTTTCAATTTGCGGATTCTCCCAAAACTGTTCGTCAAAGATATCTATTTTCTTCCAAAAGCCTGTCGATTTTTGCTTAATATCCTCTCGAATGGCTTCGTCCTCCATTGATGTGTGGGCTGGTTTCTTAAAACGCAGATTGCCGTTTTTGTCGTACAGATAACGCCAATCACGATCGCGAATTAGTTGTCCTCCTGCATTGTATTGCTTATCCGATTGCGTGTTGGTGCGGAAGAGGTTACCACCTGCATTCGGGTTTTTATAGAGGGTACTTGCCTTCTCTTCTGGCACATTGCTGCGGCTTTCGGACGAGTGCAAACTGCCAAAAGCATCGTAATGATACTGCACCCTACCGCCTGTGAGGCCGTTGAGCACCGATGACAATTGCGATGAAAAATTCCACGTGTACATCTTCACTAAGGTGCTCTTTTGGTTTGCCTCCACCTTGTGGCTAAACACGTGGCCTTGTTTGTCGAATTTTATGCATTGTTCGACATTCCCACCAAGTACCGAGTCAATTTGTTGTTTATGCACATTGGTTTGGAAAGTTCCACGCCATTTTTCCGACCTCAAGGTGCCAAAAGGGTTGGGTACCAATGCCGAAACCCCAGCTTCAATACCGCTCATAAAGCCCTTTTTGTCGTAATCGTAAGTTATTTTACCCCCCAGCGAGGTACATATTTCGGTAAGGCGGTGGCGGGTGTCGTAAGTATATTCGAGACTGTGCCTATCCTGACATTCCTTAATCACCTGCCCTATGGCATTGTGTTCGAAGGTGGTAGTGGTGTGCTGATTGGTGGTTTTAATCAGTAAACCTTGGTTATTGTAGTCGAAACTTTCCCACGATCCATCCTCAAATCGGTTATACACCAAACGCCCTGCCAAATCGTATTCGTGAAAAACACGTCCGCTGGGCAATACCGACTCCATCACCAGCCCATCGCGGTTGCGCTGGTAGGTTTTACGGCTGCCATCAAACTCTATTTCTTCACAAATCAGTCCATTCGCATTCCTAATAAAACGGTATTGCTCGCCAGCCTCGTTGGTAATTCGTTTTAATTCCTCGTAGGCATTATAGTCGTAGGTGATGATGCGGGTGTACTGCATCCCCAGGCGCTCGCGCCTGATTTCTTTTTTTACGCTGCCCATGGGGATATATTCCATAAAATAATCGGTGCGTCCATCGCTCATCATCACCGGCAGGTCATATGCATCGTAAGTAATGCGCCATTTGTCGGTGTGGTGGCGGTATTGGGTGATGCGTCCCAATTGATCACGATCGAAACTGACTGGTTGTTGATGGTTGCCATTCACACTGCACAATTGTCCACGGTGGTCATAACTAAAACCTTCCCAATCGCCATCCCGTTCTATATGCTTCACTTGCCCAAAATCGTTGTAGTGCCATAGGGTTTCTATCCCATCGCCATCTACCGTTTTGTAGGGTTGCATGGCATGGTCGTGGTAAAAATAGTGGGTGCATTTGCCATCACCGCCCGTGAAGGTGGCTGTGCGCCCCAGTGGGTCATATTCCCAAGTTTCGGACAAGGTGCCATCGCTGCGCAATATCACCCGGTCTTGTGCATCATACTCCATAGTAAGTGTTTGCCCATCAGGTGCTTTATGTTTAATCAAGCGTCCCATTGTGTCATATTGGTACCCAACAACACGTCCTTCGGGCGAGGCTTCCATTTTTAGTTCGTTATTGGCATTGTAGTCATACCAAGTTTCGCCACCCATGGCATCTATTTTTTTGTATATCAGGTTCTTTTCGTCGTAGTGGTATACTTCTTTTTTATTTCCAGCTTGCACATAAAACACCTCATTGTAGCCTTGGTCGGGGTGGTAAACAATGCGTCCTTCCTGAAAGCCACCCAGCCCAGTGGTGTGCACCACCCGCCCAGCGTCGTCATACGTCCACACATATTCCATACCGTTTCGATTGATCCGCTTGATTACCAAATTTTGCGCATTGTACTGGAATTCGATGCATTTGTTGTTGCGGTCAAACACGTGGGTAAGGTTGCCACGAGGGTCGTAACGGTACCTTACCAAAAACTCTTTTAGCCCCTTGTATTCAAAATTAATTTCGACAATACATCGGTTTTCGGTATTGAATGTGAACATTAGTTTCCTACCTGCGCCATCTACTATTTCCATCAGCATGCCATCAGAGTACGAAAATTCTAGTGTCGATCCATCGGCATATTGAATATGTGATATCCTGTAAATAGTATCATACTCATCATGCTGCATTGATTTGTAAGTATACAGATGGCCATTGTGTCGTATTTCCCAAGTGAAGGAATTAGGGCGCCTTTGGTACACTTTCCATGGGCGATAAAACTGCCAATCTACCCCTACTTCGATGTAGGGAATCGGGATATTCTGATACTCTTCGGGATGACGCCATACGGTACCAACACCCTCTTCGGATACAATAAATAATTCGTATTTATTAGCTACTCCGTTACCCAAAAAGCCCTTAATAGGGTTATCGCTCTCCCATATATTGGTAAAAACAAAATCGTGTGCGCCACCAAGGGTGAAATCGTCCCACTCAAAATTCATTGCACCCGTAACAAAATTGACGGGTTCAAATCCGCAAGCGCAAAGGAGTCGTGATACTGGGTTAGTGGGCCCAAATATTTTTTTGAGTGCTTTGTTGAACAATGTAAGCCCTTTCTTTGCTACTATGCCAATTAACTTCATTCCTATAACGCCCCCTAAACGCATCAATATATCGGATAGGGTGTATTTGTGGGGTACAAATTGCCCACCAATCATCACAGGCTTGCCAAATGGAATTTGAATGTAGGCACTTGTAATGTGGTGGTACATGGCCAACATGGCGGGCGGAAAATATTGAATCCCCATGGGCATGCACCAGCAAGTGAGCACTTGAGCTGGAAACGAGCCACTCATTTCGCAGCCTTCTACAATCACCGAACTCGAACCATAATAAATTTCGCCATCATGGGCACCCTCCATCGAGCCAAATATAATTCGGTAAGTTGGCAACGCCCCTGTTACGTGTTGGGTGGGGATATTGATCCCCATTACCGAGGTGGTAGTATTGGCACGTATTTTTCCATTAATGGTGGTTTTGGCACCCAGTTGCATACTTTCACCCAATTTATCGTGCAGAAACGAAGGGACAGGAATACTGATATTGACGTACTCCATGGGGTCGATACAACATAATCACCATTTTCTTCACATAAACTCCTCTACTAGTTAATAAAATACCAAATGAAAAATAGTTTCAAAACAGCAACAATAATATTTACTGATTGATCAAATCAATGTTTTGAAGATCAGATTTTTTGCAATTTTGGAGGAGTAAATATTTAACTTCTGGCATTTGGCGTAATACTTCTTTTACATGAACCAAGGAATAACAATTTTGAATGAACAAGGTTTTGAGCTTTGAACACTTTTCGAAGCCATGTATTGAAGTAAAAGAACCTCGAATAATTCGCAAATATTCTAAACTGACGGTCTCCTGCAAAAAAGACAAATCATCGGTTTTTACACTCCCGATTTGAAGTTCCTTCAGGCAATTCAAGTCCTCCCATCCTTTAGTTTTTTTATCATACTGAATGTTAAGATCTTCCAAGAGGGGGAATTTAGATAAATCAATACCCTGAAAATCTGCAGCCCAACGAAAATCGACTAATTCAGACAAATAGTACAACCCCTCAATATTTGATTTTTTTGACAGAGAAACTATCCAGTGAAAAGTTTTAATAAAACTCATATCCTTTAAAAATTCAAAATTTACAACCTGCTTACTCCAATCGTCAGAACATACACAAACATCTCTGATGTTATTTTTTTTTGGATAAGCAAGTCCTTCTTCGATATGTTCAAAGAATATTGTAATTCCTTTAAAAGTAGCAGTTTCGCTATAATCTACTTTGTATTTTTTCATAATAAATCAATTACGTGTAAGTTTTTTTTGCTCTTGCTTTTACATCAGCATCATAGTCTGATCGTAATTTTTCCGCCAATTCTGTTGCCTTTTGTTGCAGATGCTTATTCTTTGGATCATTCCAAGCTGTTTCCCCACTTAAATTATTATTCAAATAACCTTTAGTAACACTTCCTTTTTTAAATCCCGCATCTTTCATCGCTTTATACTCAACCATCTTTCCGAGTTCATTGTTTCCGCCCGTGCTAACATGGGCTTTTCCAATAATTGTGCTATCTCCTCCTACTCGACTAACCTCTGCTGACCTTGCAAAAATAGATGAATTCATCCGACCTACTTCTCCTTTTCCTATGTACATATTACCACTTTTAAAGCCAAACATATATGCTCCACCTGTGCCAGCCAACCCCAACACATCCACTTCCGAATTCGAATCGAAAACATATCCATACAGATTCGGATTACCGCCTTCCAAACCGATCGGATCTTTCGAGAGATACGTTCCCAGTATAGGATCGTAATACCGAAAACGATTGTAATACAATCCAGTTTCCGAGTCTTCGTATTGCCCGGCTTGTCGGAATGGCACAAAAGATCGGTCACCTTTCAGATCGGTTAAATTGCCGTAAATATCGTAATCCGTACTCCAGACCAGTTTTCCCGAAGCGTCGTAAGCCTGCACTGCACGACCGATGTAATCGGAAATAATACTGTAATTGCCTTTGGACGTGAGTTTGGCGGTGGGCGCGAAACTCCCACGCTCGTACACCCAGGTAATCAGATTGTCGAGTGGCTCTTCCTTGTTGTAGACGCATTTTCCCGATTCCTCCACCACAATCTGCGGTGCTTCGGATACAGGATAATTCCACTCGTGAATCATCCTATTACCCTCCCAAAGGTAGCGATAAATTACACCACCAGTGATTTTACTCGTCCGCCGACCTAAGGCATCATACTCGAATTTGGTAAGACGTCCGTCAGCCCCCCGAACCGACTCCAGCATTCCGTTAGCATACCACTGATACTCCCAATCGCCAGGCTTCCATTCGGGTGCAAACTCTTTTTGGTAATCTTTTTCAATTTGCGGATTCTCCCAAAACTGTTCGTCAAAGATATCTATTTTCTTCCAAAAGCCTGTCGATTTTTGCTTAATCTCCTTTCGAATGGCTTCGTCCTCCATTGATGTGTGGGCTGGTTTCTTGAAACGTAGATTGCCGTTTTTGTCGTACAGATAACGCCAATCGCGATCGCGAATCAGCTGTCCTCCTGCATTGTATTGCTTATCCGATTGCGTGTTGGTGCGGAAGAGGTTACCACCTGCATTCGGGTTTTTATAGAGGGTACCTGCCTTCTCTTCTGGCACATTGCTGCGGCTTTCGGACGAGTGCAAACTCCCAAAAGCATCGTAATGATACTGCACCCTACCGCCAGTGAGGTCGTTGAGTACCGATGACAATTGCGATGAAAAATTCCACGTGTACATCTTCACTAGAGTGCTCTTTTGGTTCGCCTCCACCTTGTGGCTAAACACGTGGCCTTGTTTGTCGAATTTTATGCATTGTTCGACATTCCCACCAAGTACCGAGTCAATTTGTTGTTTATGCACATTGGTTTGGAAAGTTCCACGCCATTTTTCCGACCTCAAGGTGCCAAAAGGGTTGGGTACCAATGCCGAAACCCCAGCTTCAATACCGCTCATAAAGCCCTTTTTGTCGTAATCGTAAGCTATTTTACCCCCCAGCGAGGTACATATTTCGGTAAGGCGGTGGCGGGTATCGTAAGTATATTCGAGACTGTGCCTATCCTGACATTCCTTAATCACCTGCCCTATGGCATTGTGTTCGAAGGTGGTAGTGGTGTGCTGGTTGGTGGTTTTAATCAGTAAACCTTGGTTATTGTAGTCGAAACTTTCCCACGATCCATCCTCAAATCGGTTATACACCAAACGCCCTGCCAAATCGTATTCATGAAAAACACGTCCGCTGGGCAATACCGACTCCATCACCAGCCCATCGCGGTTGAAAATAATCGGTGCGTCCATCGCTCATCATCACCGGTAGTCATACGCATCGTAGGTAATGCGCCATTTATCGGTGTGGTGGCGGTATTGGGATGCGCCCCAGTTGATCTCGATCGAAAGTGACGGGCTGCTGATGGTTGCCATTCACACTGCACAATTGTCCACGGTGGTCATAACTAAAACCTTCCCAATCGCCATCCCGTTCTATGTGCTTCACTTGCCCAAAATCGTTGTAGTGCCATAGGGTTTCTATCCCATCGCCATCTACCGTTTTGTAGGGTTGCATGGCATGGTCGTGGTAAAAATAGTGGGTGCATTTGCCATCACCGCCCGTGAAGGTGGCTGTGCGTCCCATTGTGTCATATTGATAACCAACACGAGTATCTATCTTTTTGCACCTTTTGAACACCGATTACAATTGTGATGTTAATTGAAGAACTTGGCAAAAATATTATAGACACTTTCGTTTATATCCAATTTGTAACATATCTTTTTATCTCCTATCCAATAATACAAATTGCCATCTGCCACTTCTATTTTATTACCTATTTCTATTTTAGCCCATGATGGTCTATTTTGAATTAAATACAAAGTGTTATTTTCGTTAATTATTGTTAATGAATCTAAAAATTGACATTTGTAATTTTCTTTGTAAATCCGTAATTCTTCAAATTTATCATTTTCGCAGATTAACGTTATGTGGTCTAAATCTTTATCTACTCTAATACCCTCTTTAAAAGAGGATATAGTTTGGTGAATTAGTTTGTTAAAATAAAAATCACTTTTCAATAAAAAATGTGTTTCTTTCTTCCTGAAAATTGAATCAAAATAAAGTTCTGAAGCATCTTCATTTATCCTAACATTATTTATTTCCTTCAAATTAGGTTCTCCATGAGGATTCCTATCCAATAGAAACAAATGTTTAGTAAAATCATAATTAAACGCTAACTCAGAAACAAGACGTAACTCTTTAGCTCTACCGTTATACTCAAAGACCGACCATGTCGATTTTATTACTTTCATATTTTTCATATTTATTTTCATATTTTTAAGTGTACTTGTATTTTTCAAGAACATCCCAAGCCGCATTTGATTTTTGTACATTTGAACGAACTTTGTCGAAATTATTTTTATGTATTGTAACTTCGTTAATTACAACATTTGATTTTGTGACTGAGAGTGTTACACTCTTAGCTCCACCTTTTTCTAAGAATTCAAAAATATCACTTCTACACTTAGTGCAAACGCCAATAGGTTTATCTCCTGCGGGAATTTTCCCGTAACATCGGTTATTTTAACATCTTGGTTCTTTAACCAATTTCTATCATTGAAGTCATTCAATCCCCTAATTTCAGCATGTCCATATTTTGGAGAACTATGATAAAGCCCTGAGTTACCACCTGCGGAAATGGTGACTTTAGCTCCAAACCACAACCCCAACACGTCCACTTCCGAATTCGAATCGAAAACATACCCATACAGATTCGGATTACCGCCTTCCAAACCTATCGGATCTTTCGAGAGGTACGTTCCCAGTGTAGGATCGTAATACCGAAACCGATTGTAATACAATCCAGTTTCTAAATCTTCGTATTGCCCAGCTTGTCGGAATGGCACAAAAGATCGTTCGCCTTTCAGATCGGTTAAATCGCCGTAAATGTCGTAATCCGTACTCCAGACCAGTTTTCCCGAAGCGTCGTAAGCCTGCACCGCACCTCCGATATAATCGGAAATAATGCTGTAATTGCCTTTGGACGTGAGTTTGGCGGTGGGCGTGAAACTCCCACGTTCGTACAGTTGTTATATGTTAATAAATTGGAACTATATTAACTGCTTCACATCGAACAATAAGTATATTTTTTTTAATATCGAAAACTTCAAAACAGTTGTTTTTCTTATTTATAATTAGACCGTCCTGCACCTCCCACCCATCGATTTCAAAATTCGCAAATATCGGAGTGTGACAATAAATTTCGAAATTGTATTTCTTTAAAATGCAACAATTGTTGTGTTCTTCAAAGTAATTAATCATAGGATTATTATCGGTTATTGATATTTTAAAAATATTAATATCTGAATTTACGATCTGTGCCTTTTTTTCCCTTACATCTCTAAGTAAAGTGTGCGCTCCAAAATTATTGCAAAAAAAACTATTCTCACTAAATTGTATACTATCAAGATCTACATACTTTCGAATAAACACGTTTTTACATACTATGAAAAAATCATTTTCAGAATCTTTGATCTCATAAAGTAACTCCACCATATGTCTTTTTCCATAAACCGTCTCCCTTTTTATTTTCTTTAACTGTAAATTGCTACCACCCCATCGTTTTAAATCCCCTTTAAACGATTTGCAATAATTACATTCAATATATAATATATTATCAACTCCTTTTTTTTCTAAAGAAATAATTATTGTAGTTGAGTGCGCAAGAGTGAATTCGACAATACGAACATCACAATTAACCATCCTTTCAAGTAATTCATTTATTTTTTTCATTGTATTTACTAATAACGACATGAAGTAAAAAGCGATCTCACTAAATCTTTATCTATTTCAGTAAAAGAACCGTCAGCATTGAATTTATAAAACTTCGTTTTGATAAATAACGACTCATTACTCAAAATTTTATTTAATTCAACATTAGTGACGTTGCCACTCTTTAAAGAACCATTTTTAACTTCAAAATTTAATCCTGCAGCCTTCACTTGATTCAGGTCCATACCTGCGATACTGAAGTGAATTTCACTAGCATTTTTAAGAACAGAATCAAATTGGTTAACAAAATTTTTACTATTTATTGGTTTTTTTGATAATTTTTTCGAATACCAATCGGAATCACTAAAAGAGCCAGTATCATGTGCAAGGTATGAATTATAAGGACTTATACTGAGTGCTACAGCGTTTAACCCAAACACATCCACTTCCGTATTCGAGTCGAAAACATACCCATACAGATTCGGATTACCGCCTTCCAAACCTATCGGATCTTTCGAGAGATACGTTCCCAGTGCAGGATCGTAATACCGAAATCGATTGTAATACAGCCCAGTTTCCGAATCTTCGTATTGCCCGGCTTGTCGGAATGGCACAAAGTGTCGTTCACCTTTCAGACCAGTTAAATCACCATAAATATCGTAATCCGTACTCCAGATCAGTTTTCCTGAAGCGTCGTAAGCCTGCACTGCACGACCGATGTAATCGGAAATAATACTGTAATTGCCTTTGGACGTAAGTTTGGCTGTAGGTGCAAAACTCCCACGTTCATACACCCAAGTAATCAGATTGTCAAGTGGCTCGGGAGCATTGTAGACACATTTTTCCGACTCCTCCACCACAATATGCGGTGCTTCGGATACAGGATAATTCCACTCGTGAATAATTCGGTTGCCCTCCCAAAGATAGCGATAAATTACTCCACCGGTGATTTTGCTCGTCCGCCGACCTAAGGCATCATACTCGAATTTGGTGAGGCGTCCGTCAGACCCCCGAACCGACTCCAGCATTCCGTTAGCATACCACTGATACTCCCAATCGCCAGGCTTCCTATCTGGCAAACTCTTTGGTAATTTTTTCAATTTGCGGATTCTCCCAAAACTGTTCGTCAAAGATATCTATTTTCTTCCAAAAGCTTGTCGATTTTTTGCTTAATCTCCTTTCGAATGGCTCTGTCCTCCATTGATGTGTGGGTTGGTTTCTTAAAACGCAGATTGGCCGTTTTTGTCGTACAGATAACGCCAATCACGATCGCGAATCAGCTGTCCTCCTGCATTGTATTGCTTATCCGATTGCGTGTTGCGCGGAAGAGGTTACCACCTGCATTCGGGTTTTTATAGAGGGTACTTGCCTTCTCTTCTGGCACATTGCTGCGGCTTTCGGACGAGTGCAAACTCCCCAAAAGCATCGTAATGATACTGCACCCTACCGCCTGTGAGTACTGCTGAGCAATCGATGACAATTGCGATGAAAAATTCCACGTGTACATCTTCACTAGAGTGCTCTTTTGGTTCGCCTCCACCTTGTGGCTAAACACGTACTTTGTTTTTGTCGAATTTTATGCACTGTTCGACATTCCCACCAAGTACCGAGTCAATTTGTTGTTTATGCACATTGGTTTGGAAAGTTCCACGCCATTTTTCCGACCTCAAGGTGCCAAAAGGGTTGGGGTACCAAATGCCGAAACCCCAGCTTCAATACCGCTCATAAAGCCCTTTTGTCGTAATCGTAAGCTTTGACTTCCCCCAGCGAGGTGCATATTTCGGTAAGGCGGTGGCGGGTATCGTAGGTATATTCGAGACTGCGCCTATCCTGACATTCCTTAATCACCTGCCCTATGGCATTGTGTTCGAAGGTGGTAGTGGTGTGCTGATTGGTGGTTTTAATCAGTAAACCTTGGTTATTGTAGTCGAAACTTTCCCAGGTGCCATCCTCAAATCGGTTATACACCAAACGCCCTGCCAAATCGTATTCGTGAAAAACACGTCCGCTGGGCAATACCGACTCCATCACCAGCCCATCGCGGTTGCGCTGGTAGGTTTTACGGCTGCCATCAAACTCTATTTCTTCACAAATTAGTCCGTTAGCATTCCTAATAAAACGGTATTGCTCGCCAGCCTCGTTGGTAATTCGTTTTAATTCCTCGTAGGCATTATAGTCGTAGGTGATGATGCGGGTGTACTGCATCCCCAGGCGCTCGCGCCTGATTTCTTTTTTTACGCTGCCCATGGGGGTATATTCCATAAAATAATCGGTGCGTCCATCGCTCATCATCACCGGCAGGTCATACGCATCGTAAGTACTGCGCCATTTGTCGGTGTGGTGGCGGTATTGGGTGATGCGCCCCAGTTGATCTCGATCAAGACTGACTGGCTGCTGATGGTTGCCATTCACATTGCACAATTGCCCACGGTGGTCATAACTAAAACCTTCCCAATCGTCATCCCGTTCTATGTGCTTCACTTGCCCAAAATCGTTGTAGTGCCATAGGGTTTCTACCCCATCGCCATCTACCGTTTTGTAGGGTTGCATGGCATGGTCGTGGTAAAAATAGTGGGTGCATTTGCCATCACCGCCCGTGAAGGTGGCTGTGCGCCCCAGTGGGTCATATTCCCAAGTTTCGGACAAGGTGCCATCGCTACGCAATATCACCCGGTCTTGTGCATCATACTCCATAGTAAGTGTTTGCCCATCAGGTGCTTTATGTTTAATCAAGCGTCCCATTGTGTCATATTGATAACCAACAACACGTCCTTCGGGCGAAGCCTCCATTTTTAGTTCGTTATTGGCATTGTAGTCATACCAAGTTTCGCCACCCATGGCATCTATCTTTTTGTACACCAAGTTCTTCTCGTCGTAGTGGTATTCTTCTTTTTTATTTCCAGCTTGCACATAAAACACCTCATTGTAGCCTTGGTCGGGGTGGTAAACAATGCGTCCTTCCTGAAAGCCACCCAGCCCTGTGGTGTGCACCACCCGCCCAGCGTCGTCATACGTCCACACATATTCCATCCCATTACGATTAATCCGCTTGATTACCAAATTTTGCGCATTGTACTGGAATTCGATGCATTTGTTGTTGCGGTCAAACACGTGGGTAAGGTTGCCACGAGGGTCGTAACGGTACCTTACCAAAAACTCTTTTAGCCCCTTGTATTCAAAATTAATTTCAACAATACATCGGTTTTCGGTATTGAATGTGAACATTAGTTTCCTACCTGCGCCATCTACTATTTCCATCAGCATGCCATCAGAGTACGAAAATTCTAGTGTCGATCCATCGGCATATTGAATATGTGATATCCTGTAAATAGTATCATACTCATCATGCTGCATTGATTTGTAAGTATACAGATGGCTTTTGTGTCGTATTTCCCAAGTGACGGAATTAGGGCGCCTTTGGTACACTTTCCATGGGCGATAAAACTGCCAATCGGTAACTACTTCGATGTAGGGAATCGGGATATTCTGATGCTCTTCGGGGTGACGCCATACGGTACCAACACCCTCTTCGGATACAATAAATAATTCATATTTATTAGCTACTCCGTTACCCAAAAAGCCCTTAATAGGGTTGTCGCTCTCCCATATATTGGTAAAAACAAAATCGTGTGCGCCACCAAGGGTGAAATCGTCCCACTCAAAATTCATTGCACCCGTAACAAAATTGACGGGTTCAAATCCGCAAGCGCAAAGGAGTCGTGATACTGGGTTAGTGGGCCCAAATACTTTTTTGAGTGCTTTGTTGAACAATGTAAGCCCTTTCTTTGCTACTATGCCAATTAACTTCATTCCTATAACGGCCCCTAAACGCATCAATATATCGGATAGGGTGTATTTGTGGGGTACAAATTGCCCACCAATCATCACAGGCTTGCCAAATGGAATTTGAATGTAGGCACTTGTAATGTGGTGGTATATGGCCAACATGGCGGGCGGAAAATATTGAATCCCCATGGGCATGCACCAGCAAGTGAGTACTTGAGCTGGAAACGAGCCACTCATTTCGCAGCCTTCTACAATCACCGAACTCGAACCATAATAAATTTCGCCATCATGGGCACCCTCCATCGAGCCAAATATAATTCGGTAAGTTGGCAACGCCCCTGTTACGTGTTGGGTGGGGATATTGATCCCCATTACCGAGGTGGTAGTATTGGCACGTATTTTTCCATTAATGGTGGTTTTGGCACCCAGTTGCATACTTTCACCCAATTTATCGTGCAGAAACGAAGGGACAGGAATACTGATATTGACGTACTCCATGGGGTCGAAAATAATACCAATAAAAGGGTGTGGCAAAGGAATTGGAGGTATAATTGGCGATAGTTGGGTTAAATGCATGTCGATAGCCAACACTATATCAAAATGTTTTGAAGCTTGCTGCACCGCCGTATTCACCATTTGTGGCGGTTTTACCACCACCACCATGTTGTCGACATTGGCTAAAAGCCTATCCCGGATAGCTTTGAAATCTATATCACTCATGTCTTTTGTTGTTTTTCGGCATTGATATACCAGTTTTCGCCAAGTAAGGGCAACAATTTTTCATCTAATTTTTGAGCCTTAACAGTATCTTTTCCATATTGCTTTGTTAGTTTATATGCCACGTGCGCCAAACTGGAACCCTGTGCTTGCTGAGCTGTCATAGACGAACTTACTTCGATGCATTTTTCGTAATATTGGCTTTTTGAAGTTACGTCTCCTAATATACGGTAACACTCCACTTCCAATTCTTTAAGCTGGCTATTGGAAGCAATATTGGCGGCTTCCTCAAGTACCTCCCTTACCTTACTGGATTTGGAGGAGGCAAATAAAAAGCTGGCATAACTCATGTGCATTTGTACGGATAGTACACTATTATCGCCAGCAATGTGTATAATGTTAGCAAACTCGCTAAATGCTTTTTCCTTTTCTTTTTCGTTTAAGCTGGTAAAAACCGAAAGTAACCGGGCGATACATTCCCACTCAATATTTTGGTTAATTTTACTTAAACGAATGGCTTTTTCAACCGCAACACGCGCTTGGGCATTGTTGTTTTTTGTTAAATAATTATTTGCCAAAAGTACCTGTTGCTGAAAATCGAATTCGGTAGAAGCATTTTTCTGAGAACTTTCTGATGCCAAGTTGGCCATTAACGCATTGATGTCCATCTCTACATCAATTAGCTGATGCGAAGGCAAGCTTTTGTAGTACTCCTGTCCTTTATATTGCTGTAATGCAAGTTTAATTTTCTGTTGCAATCCCCTTGTTTTTACAGCGTCACAAAAATCGTCTATCCATAATTGAATACCCTTTCTTGCACTCAATTGCAGTTGGTAAGGCATTAGTAACACAAAGGTACAAATGTCTTTTGGTACTTGGTTTTGATGATTCAAAAATATTATTGCGTCCACTATTTTATGGGCATCAGTAGCGTTTTCGGGCAGGTCTGTTACAGGAATATCGCCTGTTACACCTGTTTTTTCCGACTCATGATATTTTTGATACAAGTCATTCCACAGACTAAGTTGTTGGGATGCATAAGTTTTTTGATTTTCAAACTCGTGAAAAAGAATCAAAAATTTATCCTCTGTACGTGTATCTTCTGCATGTTGGCTTTTGAAATAAGTCTCCACTAATTTCATATCATGTTTCTTTCCTTGAAATACAAATAATACATTTTGTGGAGCAGCCTTGCATGCAGCATACCATTTCCGATCTAGTTTAACCAGTTCCAGGTGAGCAGCATTCATAATTAATTGATATTTACTTTTGTACCATTAATATTGCAATCAGCACTGCTTTTCATCTGTATTTTTTTTGCGTCTACATTAAATTCATTCGCAATTTCCGCAGTCATGGTGGCGGTTTTAACACTTATTGAAGTTTCGTCTATGGTAATTCCTGATGTAATTGACTCACCACCTATCCCTATTGTTAATTGTTGTGATGCCGACATCAAAATATTTTTGCCATTAATGCTTATTTCCCCATCCTTTTGAAGTACCATACTTGATTCCCCTGCCATTAGCATAATGCTTTCCGGTGCGCTTACAACTATGTTTTTCCCTTTGGTGTCCAAATGAATGCAATTTCCAGTATTGTCCTTGATGGTAATGCCTAACGATGCTTTGGCATCATCAAATTCAAGTGTATGCCCACTTCGGGTGATAATACTCTTAATATGGTTATCCGCTTGCCCCCTTTTACCGTTCTTGCCGTGGTACATACTCCCCATCACATAGGGACGATTGGGGTCGCCAAACTCGAAGCCTACCATTACCTGGTCGCCTACTTCGGGCACAAAGACCATCCCTCTGTTTTGACCTACTTCGTTGCTCGAACCAGCATTGGGAGTCATCACACGCATCCAACTTTCGCTCACACGGTCTTTGGCAAACGGAAACTCCACACAGATTCTGCCTTGTCCTTGCGGATCGTTGTTTTTGACAACTAGCCCCAACAGCGAATCGGCAACAGGCATCTTCACATCGGGAACAGGAAAGAATTTCAAATCGGCAGGAACTCCTTCGAATGTACATTTATAGCGACTACCCTGATCGATGCAATGGCGTACCTTCACAATGCGGTAGGTACCTAAATCTTTAGCCGCCCCCATATTCTGAGGCATGGCAATCGAAAGTAGTCTTCCGATACGAGGGGCACAGGTCTTGGCTGTTCCGCTTACATATACGGTTTGTGCAGCAGTTGCCGTTTTCTCTCTAACCACCAATTCATCCAACGATGCCTTATCGTCCACCGGTATAGCCAAAGGCTTGCGTACAGGACGTTTTTCGGTCAGATCCTTGCTTCTTATTGCGATCATGTTTAGGTAGTCATCGCTATCTTCTATCCCTTTCGGGGCATCCTGCATCAACAGGTCGTCCATTCCGGGCAGGTACTGGTAGCGCGTAAAATTGTTCGGCAATAAGCGGCTTCCGAACTTTAAATCCGTTATTTCTTTATCATAAGTAACCTCCATCGGTTTCCAATCCTTATATTTCCCGAAGACCAAATCCATCCCTGTATAGAACAGTGTTTCTCCCGAAATGGCTGATAAGCGTTGCAAAAACTGCCAATCGCTTTCTTTGTACTGCATCAGAAAACTGAGTACACCATTATAAACAGGTTTGTTGAAACACGAAAGTGCTTTATTGATTATCCCGTCAGTAACCTCTTCAAATACACGAGCCAAATCCATATTCGAAAACACGTCCATGCGCTCGCCCCTTTCCAACAGGGCAGTCATACTGTAACCTTCGATAACGAGATGACCATGTTTGCCTTCCTGTCCACGGTTGCTGACATCGGATATCACACCCCTGAATTCGTAGGCATTGGCTCTGTCTTTGCCTTGCTGAAGGTCTATATCGACAAATCGCCCGATGAGTTTCATCTGCTCAAGCGGATTGGTCATAAAGTCTCCTTTCAGACTGTCGTAATCCATCTCAATACAAAACGTATGGTGCTGACCAAATGCCTGATCGAGTACCAGCGATGCAAATTTAACTTCTTGTCCATCTACATAAACATGTGCATTGGTCGCCAGTTTTTCTTCTAAATAACTTTGTGTTGCCATAATTCTATTATTTTACAGGGTGATGTTAATGCCCTAGGTATGATTTACGTTCTTTGTTACTCAAGCGAAACCTCGTCCGAGTATGATCTATTTTATAGTTTATACTGGTACTGCGGTCGAAAGGGATCAGGCAATCAATCAATTCGGACAAAATCAACTGGTTGTTTTTCCCTGACTCAAATAACCTCATTTGCTCAGGACTTACTGGACCAATCGTTATATTCAAATTTACATCATCGTTTTATGTACACTTACTCTGGTACATAAGTCGGCAAGATTTAATTTAACATTTTGTAAAACTCACCACCAAGACTTGCTGGTCTATTTTAACACAGAGTAAAAATAGTGAAAAAGAGTTTTTCGCTCGAGTTTTCCGCAGTAGAACTCTTTTTTACTCTTTTTACTCTGTGTTAAATTTCAATTAAAAGAACCGAGCAGAGCGAATTATTTCCTGAACTATTGGGTATGGGCTTACTGGTATAGTTAACCTAAGCCTTTTTGGACTTTCCTTGCACTTGTTTTGAAATCACAATTTCAATATCTTGTTTCTTGCTATTAACAATGGTTTTTTGTATCTGCAAAGGTAAAATAATTTTACGAATACGGGCAAAAACTTAGCTAGGACTGTAACTCCGTCAGTAAATAATAAATAACAGCATGTGTGCTCTCCTAAGATGCCAGCATTTTTCATTGCTTTTTTAAAGCTTCTGCATAATCTTTGCATTTAAATATTTTTTGGTCCTTCGCTAAAACCAATGGAATTAGTTTTTAGGTTGCACCTAAGGAATTGATTCTAACATGATCATTAATATTTCCGTACTCCTCAACTAATACACCCAACTCTTGTCTTAGGAGTCATCAACAAATAAAATACTCAACGAATATGAAAATTCGAAAATCTCCCAAGCCCATTAAATTATTAGCGTATAATACTTATATCGAAAAGTGTTTTTAATTTTAAGAAAACAGATAAACATAATAAAATACGCGTATTTACACTATTCTTAACGTTTTAAAATATGGCGTAGAAATAAATAAAAATATTTTATTGGGCTACACCCCCTGTATAGCTCGCTTAAATTGAGTAAAAACCATACGATTTGAATCATTTCTCACACGATTTGAATCAACGTCTTCACACGATACTCATCGTGTCTTCACACGATTGCATCGTGTCTTCACACGATACTCATCGTGTCTTCACACGATTGAATCATGTCTTCACACGATTGCATCGTGTCTTCACACGATTGAATTAAAACCAATTCTTTTAACTGGAATCGTGTTTCGATTTTTAGCATGGAAGACGCATTGGATTCAAGTGAATAGAAACAAGTGCAATGGAACTTAATAGCTTTTAATACTTGTGTTTTTTATTTATTTTACCACACAAAATTCAGTGCAAATACTCATACAGAATGCAGTATAAGGACTATGATCTTCCGACTCACTATGAGATCGGAAGGTACATCTTAGAATTCCGCTGCGGTTTGAGTACCTTTGCATGTCATCCACAGGAGATCCCAAGTTCTGTATTCGAGCCTTGAAAGAAGTCATGCCATCTATATGCTACACTTATGCTCGAGCTAAGTGTTTCGCCAGACGTCTTTGCTCTTTCGACACCTCGAATAATGGTTCATTTACATTATTCGGATGCCTCATGTTGTTGCATTCATTTTTTCTTTCATTACCTGCAAGATATTATCTTGCTTTCCACAACCGTTCACAACCATGGGATTACTCCGCTAGCAGCGTGTGGCGGTTTGAAAACCCCTCATAGGCTTCTACCATCTCTAATACAGCATGTTTAGCTAGGCTATCTCGCTTCGCTCGATTGTGCCAAGAAGCTTTGCATCAACTCTGAATAAAACTCAAAAAAGGAAAAAATGTCCTACATCCAATTGAATCTGATATTTTATGTATATTTGCAGACTTATTGATTGGTAAAGAAAAGAACAAAAATGATATTTCAAAATTGTACATTTTTAGACGAAGTCAGGCTACATATTGATAAAATTGATCAGCAGATTATTCAAAAGATCAGAGCGAAGTGTCTACATAAATCAAGTTGCACAATTTAAACACAACGTTTCGGAAGTGGAAGCACCCAAACGTGCGAATCTCTCGATTTTGTTTCACGCAAAGACGCAAAGATTTTCACGCAAAGGACGCAAAGTCACTTCGTGAAACATCATCGCCTTAGCGACAGTGAATTCAGCTGTTAATTCGCATAATTCATAATTCATAATTCATAATTTTTAATTTTTTAAATAGCTAATGGAACACAAAAAACATCATCAGGGATTAACCGAAGCGCAAGTGCTGGATAGCAGAGCAAAGCACGGTAGTAATATTCTTACCCCCCCAGAAAAAGATCCTTTATGGAAACAGTTTTTGGAAAAATTTGAAGACCCCATCATTCGTATTCTTTTAGTAGCCTTGTTGCTATCGCTGGGTGTTTCGTTTTACGAGTTCTATGCACATGATACAGGCTTCTCTGTATTTTTAGAACCAGTCGGAATTCTTTTAGCCGTTCTTTTAGCCACCTGCGTGGGGTTTGCATTTGAGATGAATGCTAACAAAAAATTTGAAGTACTGAATCAGGTAAATGACGAAACACTGGTAAAAGTAATTCGAAACGGAAGCATCCAACAAATCACTCGTGTTGATGTGGTGGTGGGCGATGTAATTGTGTTAGAAACTGGCGAAGAAGTAGCTGCAGACGGTATTTTATTAGAATCTGTATCGTTACATATTAATGAATCGACCTTGACGGGCGAACCAGTTATCAAAAAAACAACCCACAAAGAGGACTTTGATGCCGAGGCTACCTATCCATCGAATATGGTGATGAAAGGTACCACCGTAATGGACGGACATGGCGTGGTGGAAATTACCACAGTGGGCGATGCTACCGAGTATGGAAAGGTATACGAAGGATCGCAAATTGATAATAAAATCAAAACGCCACTAAATAATCAGCTTGATCGTTTGGGCGATCTCATCACAAAAGCCAGTTACGCCATAGCCACTATCATTATTGTGGCACGTTTATCACTTTATTTCTTAGGCTTAGAAGCGGGTCCAATTGATTGGATATTGGCTGGTAGTTATATTCTACAAACCTTAATGATTGCGGTAACCGTAATTGTGGTGGCAGTGCCCGAGGGTTTACCAATGAGTGTGACGCTCAGTTTAGCCCTTAGTATGCGCCGTATGTTGGATACCAATAACTTGGTTCGTAAAATGCATGCTTGCGAAACGATGGGGAGCTACTACGGTGATTTGTACCGATAAAACAGGTACACTTTAAAAACCAAATGCAGGTACACCAAACGCAGTTTTATGCTTTGGCGGATCAAAAATTGGGCGATTCGAATTATCTGGTTTTGATTAAAGAAGG
>JAGWCC010001551.1:0-21174 GCA_022651775.1 Drusus annulatus | reverse complement strand
GAAGATTAATTTACGGATCTTATTAAGGGTGAGCACCCAAAATTACACACTTTTTTGCTTTCTACTACAAGCAGTACTACAAATGTAAATTCTATACGGGTAGGTGAGCAAACGTTTCCATTGAATAAAATTATTTTATTTAAAACTTTACTATAATTAAAACGTTCAAAAATGGTTTCACTGGTTTTCAAACTGCACTTTTTACTGACATTTTAGTATGTTTTTTATAGAATTCAAAAGATAACAGCTCAAAAATTTGTATTCAATGGAAACCGTAAACATTTTCCTAACTGCTTATGTAGAATTTACAGATAAATCATGTGAAGTATTGCTTGTATTAGAATGCTAAAAGTGACGTTTGGCGCCATTTTTGGGTGCTGAGCCTTAATGTTAATTCATCTGAACTTAGCACATGTTGTCATAACTATGTAAGAATTCTTTTTTTAGGTGATAAATTGTCGTAAGGATGAATAAGGACTTCTCAAATTTAGTCACCACATACATCTAAAGCCCATTTCAAGTAACGTTTCAAATATGACTTTTTGTGTCCCTACAGGGTGACATTTTTTGCCACGTGCAATTGAACAATATTTATGTTACTTTGACGTCTGTTCAAAGCCCATCACCTCTGGCCCAGGAGTCAAGAAGCATACTATTTACAGTTATGTCTGGTAATAGATCTCAATTACTAATTTATATTTGTATCCGACGTTGACCAGACTTTGCTCATTAATAGATATCTTATGTGGAGCAAAAAAATATAATAAAAATTCCTAAAGATATTCTCATGCGGTCAAAGTTCACTATCATTATACATTATTATGTAAGCGAAGTTTTGTGATAAGGGCACTAGTATAAACTTTAAAAGGCTACAGTCCTCGCACGCGTGATCGTCAGAACATCGTATCTTTGGCACACTATCTGAATCCAATATTTCACACCAGCAGGCTACACTTCATTGTATCCTTTAACTAAACCTAGGAATCAACATTTATTTACGTATGGGTAGACACTAAAAACGCATAGGGTTGCACAGTTTTTACCATAGGGTGATAGGTTGCTGAGTTTTTCATTTCCCATTCCGCATAGTCATAAAATAATGGCTTTGCAGCTAAACATAGTAACGCTCTTGGTTTAATAAATATAATGCGTAAACCGCTTTAATAATGTTTTGTTCGTAGTATTTATGTATCCCCATATATTTTTATTTGTTAAGTAGTTACTTTTATTGTATGCTTACAAGCTTCATAAATATATTGTTTTAATGTACCCTCACTATTTAGATGTGTTTGAAAATGTTCTTTGTAAATTGCAGTTTATAACTCATTAGGAACATTACATTATGAAGAGAATTGTTGTTTTTAGTAATATCACATATTTAACCAAATTACAATTTATAATTCGCAGCAACACATATACTTAAAATTTTAACTAAAATACATGAATACCTAAACACAGGTTATCCTAGTGGGGTGTTGACGAAGCACTATAATTCAAATAACTATTCACAGCACTCATCATTCCTACCTTAAACATCATAAAAATATTATTTGAACAACCCATTTACTGAATTCACTTATAAACTGTAAAAAAATAAATGAAAAGACAGCACAAAAACAGAAAACTCTATTAAGAATTTTATTTTCGGTTGATCGTCAGGTGGAAACCACACCCAGGATTTTGTATTCAGAACCTTGCATCTCCACGAACTTCAAAACAGTCGGGTTATTATTAACATCTGATCATATAACAGATAATCACAAGGGAATTTTTTGTGCACATGTCAAAAACGTACAGCTTAAAATGTATCAATCGCCTATGATGGAGTACATTCGCACCAAAAGCCACCAAAACTGCCTAAACGTATTCATTCAAGTGATCCCGATATGACATTTACGCATAAAACATGTACACCGAACCAGAAAAAAAATCTCGAAGAGTAAATTCTGTCGTCATGTAATTTCTACCGATTTCAATGCCAGCCTTTCAATTTTCAGTTCACTGCGCCATTGACGTCATGAGCTAAAGAGAAGAAATGTGTATTTAACTGTTCAAAAAATGGCCAAGGACCCGTTTTGTTTCATTTTCTTGATAAGAAAAAAGATTTCGTGAAAAGATTCTAGAAAATCGGGCTGAGTCGGCTAGTAACCACTAATTATTAAACACATAAGATAAAGATGGTCCACTTAATCTCTATGTAATGATATGTTTTACGGTTGTATAAATTTGCGAGTGGTTCATGGAGTATTTTCTTAAACATACAAAATCGCGTTGGAGTCAATATTGGTCGAGGTGAGTGACTTCTATTACGAAGGGGCCTTTATGAACAAACATTATCCTGGTAAATTGCCACACTTGTCCAAACACATCATACACGCTGATAGCAGATTGTTTTGACGTAATTTCGCTATCGGTCCACGAGGGAAGCGCAGAAAAATCTCAACATCGTGTAGTAATTTGTAACTCGGTTGAAAAGTATTTAAATAGCTCTATGAATGAGTTAATCCCATAAGGCTGAAAGATAAATAGCTTCGATAAAAATAAAACTTCGATGTGAATAACACACAAATATTTTAATGTCACCTTGGCCAAAATAAAAACAAATTACAAGTAATTTTAAAATAAAAAGTAAAATTTCACTATTTATAAATGTTTTGAAACAATAACGTCGATGACCTCCGTAGCGTGATGGTGTCCTCAGCTTTGAGTCGGAAGACTGCGGGATAGATTTCTGCGTATTGTTAGATTATACTGAATGTCAGTTTAAATCAAGTCAATGGATATTTATTAATTTATTTGAATTAGGAACACAGATAACTTTTATTTTAATAAATTAGAATTAACTTAAAATCTTTTATGCTTATTATATTTTTGATATTAATTATTGAAATAATATCAATAATCTTCAACGTAAATATGAAACAGGAAAAGCCAGAAGGTAAAAGAATGATGGTCAGCAAAGACAGCAGCCAAATCGGAGGAAATTGAAAAATAATATTAATAATTTTCAAATGTATGAATTCAATTAAAATGCCGGATACACCCGGATAGTAGGGGTTCCGAGTACGAGTCTCAGTCGCGACCGTTATTCTTTTACTTTCTGTGTCACACTTACTTATTTTTACATTGGCAAATAATGTAATAATATTGTTTTTAATTGATTTATTTGAATCTCCGTACATTGAGCTCCAGTAGCTAGTATAACTTGTATACTTGATTCACTCTTATATTATATGGGTGGTGCACGGTTGTGATGTACGAGTATTTAGGTTAAGTGTGCTTGCATTGGTTTTCAGTTGTGGTAAGGGACAGTGATGGCATACAAATAAGGCGTAACTACTGCACGGAGGGGGTTGAGAGATCAAAGCTCAGGTAGCTGGGCGGCCTGGAAGTCAACACCGCAACCTTGGGTAAATGAAACACGTAAAACTAGAGCGTTTCCTGGAGGCGGCTTGAACTATCAAAATTCAGTTTTTAAATAAATTTAATTTTAATTAGTGAAAATATATGTTATTGTTGTCGTATTTGGTTAGCAGAACTCTTATAAATATCTCTGATTTGTTTTTAAATCAAGTTCTTTTCTTTACATTCTGTGGGGCTTCTTTTAATAAGGAATGAAGAAGTTTTTAAATATTATAAAATTTTCTTAAAAAAAAACACGTACATGTATTTAAAAGTTTTGTTGAAGTTTGTCGACAGTTAACTCGATTTCCCAGTAAAAGTTGATTTATCTAATCAACAAATTTTATTTATCGCGGATACCGGCACAGCATTCATAAAATAAAGTGTAGGTATGTGTAATTCGAGTACTTAATGTAATATTTATATAATGTTATATAATACTTATAATTCGATCATTAAAAAATATGCAACTAATATTTATATGCAATTAGATGATTTTTCCGTATTGCCATGAAGTCAATCATTTAAAATATAATAACAATAGTATATTATTGATTTCTACACAATTTTATAAATTACCTATTCACGACCTCCGTGGTCAAGCGGTTAAGGTCCACGAGTGTATTATCTTTGTGTATTAACTTGTCTATTATCCAAAGATTGCGTTTTTTACTTGGAAAGCTGGTAAATGTAGTAGTGTAATAGAACTATACAGACAGAATATCAATATAAAACAACATGATCATGGCGATAGATTAAATAATTAAGAAGCAATAAAAATAAAGAAAGTCAATTAAATCAACAGTCATACTCTTAATAATCAGTTGAATTTGTCCAGCAGGCTAATATTAGGTATATTTCCTGTAAACTCGTAAAATTTCTCATTAATTCTTTAATCACCTTCTCAGTTGACGTTTTGCCTCATTCATTTCTTATTGTCTCTTTCTCTCTGTTCCTTTACTATAATTTTAAATGTTATTCTATTGGTTTCTCACCGTTCTCTTGTTTTATTGTATATTGTGTTCTCCCTCTGCATGTATATACAACCGCACACTTTGTATTTTTTGGTTCGTTTAATGTTGTACTCTGATGATGCTTAAGCTAAGCGAAACCAGTCGGTCATAAAAAATAAAATAGAATCTGTGGTCTTATACAAAGTTACTACTTCATTTAATTTTAATATAAAACATCCAAAACCATGCAGCGTCAACAAATTAAATGAAAATATATCATGTGAATAGGGGTTCATATTTTTTCTGCGGCGTATATTGAATCGGCAAACTACTGCTGGATCAAAAGCATTTTTTTTTTCGTAAACTTGTTTAGTTTTCTAATGATTCAACGCCGGTGGTTCGTCTATTTCTCACATATATAACAAAATAGACATCTTCTCTAAATCTATGCTTATATCAGTTATACCTTTAATTAAGTTTGAATAGTCTCAGCTGAAGTTGCAATCGTAGTAGATTTTCATTTCCCCTGACCGAAGCGTAGAGCCCAAATAGCAATTCCCGACAGAGTGAATATTGTGATACCCCTTCGCTTCAATCCACCCTGCAACCCCCCCCACTCCTCCCCAACCCCATGCCCCATCACCTTTATCATCTCTCTCGCCGACAGGCTCATCCCATGTTACAGTTTTCAGATCTCCCGGCGTTCACAATGAGCGATTGTTTCAAAATTAATTTAAGGATTCTTTTTTTATTTAATCCTTAATCTCTAATTTATTTAGTTTTACAGTAAAACATTCTTAAGTTAGGATATCTGTTTATTTTTCGGATACATGTGCATGTTGCTTTCCTGGTCTCCTTTGAGAATGGTAGATATATTTTCAATGCAAGTATTCTTGTTTGTATTCGACAAAAACGAACACAGGAAGCGATAACTTATGATATTCTGCGAAAAATCTACTGAAGTTTTTTTTTAATATGGCAATTCTACTTTAAAAAATAAAAATTCTACTTTTTTAATAACTTTTATTGTGGTCGTAGCTTTATAATAGATCAATAATTCATTATCACGTCATCGATGAAATCTAGTTAGAGTACGTACTCGCCCATTTGCATAGGTAGATATGTGAATAGTCAATTAGATTCACAGCCTCCTGGATGAGAGCATTTTTATTTGGAGGGATTAAAGAATCGATCACCCGCTTTCCTGCATTGCTGCCAACGTGACGTCCTGACTCCCATATTTTGGCAGTACCCTTTCCAATTGTTTTCACGAACACAAGTGCAGTGAGCAATTGGAATTTATCACACAGTAAACAAAAAGTAAAACTATAAATAGAACACATACACTTTGTTTTTAACCACTTTTTATTTAATATTTTGTCTACCGGTTTCGGAAGTACCCTTCCATCATCAGGACATTATTAAATTAATCTTTAGATAATAACTTCATCTCTTCTGGAAGAAACATATGTGGAGATAAATTCTGCACACGATCAAAAAATTTATGTTTTGAAGTATCTGGAGAATGTAAAAAGTAAAACAGTCAAAGAATGTTCTTTCCATCATAGGTCTAACGTCTCTAGCAAATCATTTCAGGGCGTACGCGCCATACTTTATTTTAATTCTAGATGCCAACCCTTATTTACGCAACATCAAAAGTCTGCTAATTTTGACTTCTAGAAAAATTGTCTTTTAGTACAAAATATTTCTACAATACTTTTTTCCAAAACTTTCAAATTCTTTATCTAATAACTCTTCTTTCGAAATTGACATTACTTCGGGTACACCAGACCTGCTCACAACACAAATCTATCGGATTATCTCATTAGCGGCTGCAACCGACACACTGTTTATAATGCAAGGCATTTCAATTGCCAATGGGAACAGTGACAGCGGATCATGGTATTAAGGGAGTCAATAGTTGCAATTACGGGATTACACAAATGACATCAATGTTTTACAGGGTTGAAATATCCGCCAATGGGATTTTCTCTACCAATTACAACATTTGTATTGTGGCCGAGGTAGGTTCCGCAACTTTTAATGAAATTAATAAAATAATTAATTAATTTTAATGGTGCGTTATGTTTTCAATAGCGCAAAATTCTTTTTTTTTGTTTTGAATTAATAATTCACAGTTTCTTCCCCACAAAAAGTTTAGGATGAAATAATTTTTTTATTAAACTTCAATGATTCTGATCTGGAAAACCTCAAACGAAAAGTGAACAATCGCAAGCCACCGCTTTACTGTGTGATCAAAATCAATACATGTGTAATAATGATTCGGTTTATTATTCACCAATTACTTAAGCCGCAGAGTCAGGACAATAAAGGCACGAAGACAATAACATTTTTATTAAAATTTTGCGGAACTGGTGCCTGGTTTTCCATATATTCCCGGTATGGGAATGTGTTGTTACGCCACTGTCTCCAAGTTTTGAATGTTTATAGAGTATACAGCAGTTCTACAGTTGAAAATAGATCTAACAGATATATGATAACCTCAAAATTAAGTTCTGTTATGTGGGAGATTAATAGAGAAGAAGAAATCAGGAGCGGGAAAAATACCTTAAAAAAAAATTTTATGTACCTGCACTCGACATACACAATAAAGTGACGTCATGTTTTCTTTATTGAAAATTTATGGAATATTTTAAAGCTGCTTAGCATTAGCTGGAAATGGCTTTCCGAGCTGAAATAGATCGCTTGATCTAAAAATTCCCAACAGAAAAGGCTTCACAAAATATAGGACCCCAGCTTACCGTTCGAAAGTTTTTGATTCTTCATCACAAAGATTATCTACTTTATAATTTGTACAGATCCACGCTAGTCAATGTATATTTTAAATATAATACAACAGGCTATTATGTATTATATAATAAATGTTTCGATTGCTAAAAATAAAATAAAACTTATTTTAGATATTTTTATCGTGAATATGCCTACAGCTTATCTGATTTTTCCCAGGTTTTTAAACTGACGCATAATAATTGTAATATATGAGTATATTATTCATTAGAGAGCCAAAATTCTTTCGCAGGTAGGCTGGCCATTATCGGCACGCGCGGGAAAGCCTGGAATCATGAAATCAATACCCGAAGGGTGGTGCTCTGGTGCCTTCGCGGGGATCATTCTGCACTGAATAAATTCAAATGATTCACATGATTTAACACTGAGCTGATAATGGTTTTGAACCGTTTTTAATGCCTCATTATATTTTGTAGCAGGAATGAGAGAAGAATCTTAAATCCCGGTCCGAATCAAGAAGTTCTTAGACATCTAAATTACTGTTTTTTTGATTCTACGTATACTGTCATAAAAAAGTAGAAGGAAACGGTTATACTTAAATTGTACTCCCTTAAATGTATGTATGGTAAAAATGTGTAACGTATTACGAATAAAGATATTCAGTTAAGTTTCTATGGTCGATATAAGCGTAATAAACAAGATTAAGAAAGATAGATGCTTTGAAAACGCGTGCGGAGGACTTGGCTTGATCAAAAAAATAATTACTTGAGTCGGGTCTTGTCAAGAGTCTAAGAAAAAGGTAACTCTACATTCATTTTATTTTTTTTAATTCTCAACGTAATAATTTTTTTTTGTAGTAACTTAAAAAAGTAATTATTCTCTCTGAAAAAAATCCCTACAAGTCATCGATGTCAATGGCGAGTAAAGTGGTAAATTTAACATTATTTATTCACGAAAACATCTTGTAATACTTCCTTTATGTTTAGTTTAACTACCGAAGAGGTTTGTCGGTACCAAATTATTTGTCATTTGTAATCTATTTAGAAAAAAGCTAATGAATCCCACCATTTGTAACTGTATCTGATATATGTCGGTGTAGTGGTTTACTATTGTACTAGCAACTAGATATTTATTAAATAACAAAATACCCGATTACGTTTATCTTACAATACAATAGCAGGTTAAGTTACTTACCAAATTATTACCATTTTCTTTACCAGATATTTTTAAATACATCGATGATTATAACCCCTATATAATATACGGCAAATAAAAAATAAAATGGTAATCAAAATATTTTGTTCAACATAAAAGTGATGGGTTAATTTAAAAAAATCAGAACAACTTTTTTGGAAAATTAATTCAAACGGAGGAAGGAAGATTACAAGATTAGGGTCAGCACCCAAAAATACAAACTTTTTGGCTTTCTAGTACAAGCAATACTACGAATGATTTATCTGTTAATTCTATACGAGTAGTTAGAAAAATGTCTAAGGTTTCCAGTGAATACAATTCTTGAACAGTTATCTTTTAATTTCTTTATGAAGTGAATACTTGAATTTTAGGTAAATCGTTAAAAAATGCCATTGCTGGTTTTTAAAATGCACCTTTTACTGACACTTAAGTATGTTTTTCATAGAATTCAAAAGATTACGGTGAAAAAAAAATATTTACTGAAGACCTCAGACATTTTTCTAACTACTCACAGAAAATTTACTGATAAATCATTTGTAGTATTGCTTGTATTAGAAAGCCAAGAAGTGATGTTTAGCGTCATTTTTGAGTGCTGAGGCATAAGGATTATGGACATCGCCTTTCCATGTTTTTTATAGCGAATTACAAATATTTATAAAATACAATTATTCTAAAAAGGCAAAATATTCTCAGAAATATTTATTTCCTTGTTTTGAACTCGGAACTTTGCTGGTTCTTATTACACATCATATCTCTTGATACCATTGAACATTTAGGAAATGCTGATGTTATTGAACATATTGTATAATCGGGGCGATTTTACGACCTTCATACGTAATAATAAAGTTTTAGTGAGATTGTTTGATAACACGCCAGTAGTCAATTACATATTTTAAAGAACTCTTAAGACCCAAGACGATTTAGCTTGATAATGTGATTGATAAAGGTTATAGATGCAGTTTTGGTCAAGTTTTGTTTCTATTGAATAAATATGTTACTTTTAAATGTATCAAGTTATGACAAGATATCCGCAATAAATATGATAGAAAATAATAAGAAACAGCAAGCTGCAAGCATAATCAAAATTGGTCATAGATTGATAATTTTCCCTTCTCGTTGATTTTTTGTTGTTTTTGTTAAATTGAGTAGGTTCTTAGACCCTTGGCAACGAATTCTGTTGGATGCGTCATTCGCATCTGTAATACTTCCGATCTCCGATAGTATCCGTAAACTACTTTAAAGTATCATATTTATCTTTGTAACGGTGGAGTTTAAACATTTTAGTATATCCGTACCTAAAGACCGAGAGACTTGTCACAAGAAGTGATCGCTGATGTGTCGCGCGCCTTATGTACAGCCTTATCTAGCGGCGAGGCGGAAGATAGAATACACCTTACAAAAAACGCGAAGGGCGGTGACGCGAATACTTTTATGCAATAAACCTTATATAAAAGATTTTTTTTTAAACTACGTGATAGTTTCTTTACAGTATAGTTATTTATTTGTTATATTCAAGAACTGTTAACTCGCAATACTAAGGGCTGTCTATCAAACACTATGTTTGGTGTAAGTACACACTCTATAATATTCATTTCGATAATTCAATCCGCTAGATTCGTATCCCAGAAATGATATGACTTAAATAGAGAATAATAGACCATTACCAAGCATCCAGTATCATGCCTAATCGAAAGAGTGACTCAAATAATATGATGTACTCGTTTACTGCACTAAACAATTTACGATATACCATTTAACCGCATAATATGTAAGGAAGGAGGTTGTTAAAATAATTATTTGTTCGGAAAAACGTTAGCTGCAACATTAAAATTAATAATCATATTCATAATATGCAATTAAATTTGTCCAGTAGTTCAATATTAGGTATATTTCCCGTATGTCATAATATTTATCATTATTTTTATTACGTTCTCAGTTGACGTTTTGCCTCTTTCATTTCATATAATCCTTATTTTTTCTCTCTTTTGCTTTGTTATAATTTGAATGTTTTACTGTTCTCTTTTTTATTTTA
Source organism: Drusus annulatus (assembly GCA_022651775.1). Lineage (NCBI taxonomy): Eukaryota > Metazoa > Arthropoda > Insecta > Trichoptera > Limnephilidae > Drusus > Drusus annulatus. The sequence continues at coordinate 10,845 of JAGWCC010001551.1, read as the reverse complement.
TTATGTATTGTATTCTATTTCTGTATGTATGAGTATGTATAATCACACACTATGTATTTTTTGTTTAGTTTAATTTTGTACCCTGGTTAGGCTAAGCGAAACCAATCGGTCATAAAAATAAAACAAAATCGGTGGTCTTATACAAAGTTATTATTTCATTTTCATTAATTATGTTAAGCCACAAAGTGATTGCTTTCTACGAAAATATAATTATTTGTTGTTATTGATCAACAAAAAAAGTTCTTCTTTTTCTTAGGATAACACATCTTTAAAGAAAAACCCCATGAGAGGTTCTCTTTCCGTGTATTATTTACTTTGTCCTTCTTCGAACAAAAATCCATAAAAGCAAGTTCTCACCGTGCGATTGGTAGAAAATCGATAAATAGATTCAACTGAAAACACCATGTTTGTTGAACTCAGAAGATATTGTATAGGAACCAATAATGTATGGACATATTGAGAAACATTATCCTCGCTTCCACGGCACAAGCTTTTATTAGAATATTAGTCTTAATTCAGGATGAGGACAAAACATCTCATATAAAAATAAATGTGTTATCTGGATATTTAGTTTGAATTATTTCGATTAAAAGGGTTGCCTTGTAAATAACTCATATTATTGTTTTCAAATCGAGGTAACCATCTTTAAATTCAATTGCATAAAGGCAAACAAGCTGTATCTTGATTAGGATACCTAATCAAGGATAAATTATCAATCGATTACAAATACTCGTATGTAGGTACCTTCTTACTAGACAGCATTGATGTAATAATCGGTAAGGTTTTTTTGTATTTTTCCACTATCTGTTACTTCGTTAGCAGAAAACAGTTTGTTGTGAGTGTTGAATGATATAAAAATTATCATTCAGAACGCGCACTGGAAAAGTTTGACCGTGAATTCGTGTGAAAGAGAGATCGGATGTTCTATCTAATACGAATTTTCACATAAGCCTTCCAGATTTTGGCCACTTTTGAGCGAATTGTTAATGTTTTGTTTTAAATCAATATTTTGTAACAAATACGAGTATAGCAAGTTCGAACGACGACTGTTTTGATTGTTTCATATTTAAGATAGCAACGAGATGGTGTCAGAAAACGTCCAAGAAATTGAATCTGATATTAGAAGTCTCATTACGTAATCCTCCAGTACCCGATATTTTATAAGAATAAAAAAATAACATTTAAGAATTAATCTGTGTGCGCAAGGAAGAACGCAATGAGTCAAAAAATCAAGTTTTGAGTTAAGTATGCAGCATTGTTCCTTAGATACATTTCTATCAAGGAAAAATGAGATAAGTCAGAAAATAAAATAATATGCTTTTATTTTTTTGAAAAAGGACATGTCTCATTTGAAATTATTACATACAAAAAACGAAATCCCTAAATTTTGTTTTGGCTCTCCTGAGCATCTACTTGTATTGAAGCATTCTGTTCTTCCTTGCGCACACAGATATATAATATTTATTATAAAATTTATCCATAAAAAATTGCCATCTCAATAATACTTTTTATAAGAAAAGTTTAAAATTTTCAGATTAGAATTTTTGATTCATATTACACGGGAAAAAAATCTTGATGTGGATATGCTTTCTATTTTTAGAAAAAAACAGATTCGATGTAGATGTTCTGATGTTTGGCGCTGATTTTTGACGAACCTTATAAAAATGGATTCACTGGATTTATTGGAAGACTTGTGAGAAAGCTGAACAAACGAAAATTGTTAAAATCTAGACACTTGTGTGAAAGTGGGAAGTCGTCAGTTGGATGAACGTAAGTCTTTTCAGTAAAGGCTGTTTTGGGTGTATCGATTTCCTGAAACTGATTCCTTCACGTGACGTAATCACCCATCCGACCCGCCGAGCGCCGAGCTCCGAGCGCCGAGCGATCCGCCAGCGCAGCGGGCTGCCATCCCCACACAATATGAGCGCAAAACCAAGACTAGCAACAACTCATAATTATACATTTATGAATTCCCATATTAACTTTTTTGGAAATTTGTCTTTTATTCAATATGGCGATTTTAATTTGATTTTCTTTTTTGGCAGAATTTCTTCTATCGGAAGCTAACATTAAGATGTATGTTTTCATTCACGACAGACTATCTCAGAGTTTAGAAATCACTGTGTTGTACGAGATTCGAGTTGGAATTTTTGTGTTATCCGTAGCCCCTTCAAGCCACGGTAATCCTCCAATTTTAATTGTGACGTCACAAGACGGTGAAAACTTATGTTGGTACCTATTTTATAAAAACAATGAGATGTTTTCTTCGTTAGGCATATACTAGAGCATAGTTTTTAGACCTGGGGATAGCGGTTATATATATAAGGGGGTCTTAATCTGTCAAAAATAAGTCACGTACACGAAAAATACTTTTATCAATTGATTTCATTACTGAATTTGAATTTTTTTGTTAAAAAAAATCTTTTGTAGCTTTGAGAAATCTCTGCATTAAAAAAAAATTCATGGTTCTATTTCTATTATAAATCTGTTAAATTACTTATATTATATTTTAATAAATAAATAAAGATTTGTAAAACATGGTAAAATAAATAATTAATTAACGCGACGGTTGAGTTTGTTTATCACTTATAAGGTTTTCTATACGTGGGTCGACATTTGAAACCTATATAAATAAATTATTTTCAAGTAATAATTAATAGACGATTTCTGTATTTAGTTTTTAAAATCACGTTAGACGAGAAGCCTTTTTGCACCAACAAGAAGTGGCAAACGGTATTCGCTACAAGTTTAAAGATATTATTTTTCACGTTATATTAAATTGGGGGTCGTAAGGCTTTTTATACTATTTTTTTGGCTTTTAAGGGAGTCCTGACATTAGAAGGTTGAGAAACGATGTACGAGAGTAATACAAATTTGTGAATGCACTTAACCTAACTCAGAACAAAAGATATGGAAGATTCATAACTATTTAGAATGTTTGATGATCAAGAAGAGACTATTCAGACAGGTTAATTATTTTCATAAACCGACTTTTATTTACGGGATGGAGTAATCGAATTGTTGGAAAATGCCATAAAAAGTTTGAGATCTTTGAAAAGTAATCAAAAAAAATCATAGCACGTATCTGCTGTGTACTTACCTAAACGTGCTTGCTTCGTATAATTCTTATATTTCTCATAGTAAATAACTTCACATTTATAGACGAAAATAGAAATCTTCCAACCAGCATTTTCTTTGAAAATTCTTTCCTAACAGAACTCTTATTATATGTGTTTGGTGTCGATGAAGTTTAAAAATTATCACGTATATCATATTGAATGTCGGGTTAAGGAAGGTGGGATCTGATTAAATGTGAGATAAATGAGATCCTCGAGGCGTATGTGTGTTTACACAGTATATTACAGAAATAAGAATGAGAAATTCATGTGGAATATAACGCCGGTGTTAAGCGTAATACGTACGGTATTAAAGACGGAAAGGTCAGGAGATTAATGGCACACAAGCGGATGGATGAACGAGTCGGTCTTCTTCTTCTTCGAATGGTGGAGGAGAGTTGGTGAACGTCAAAGTGGATTGCTGAGATTATTCAATTAGTTGACGGCAGCAGGAGTCATTTGATTCAGCACAGATGTAACTCCGGGGAACTGGTGAAGGGGACATTCTTCTACGGTGTCTTCTGTTGTCTGTATATGTCCAAATTCACACAATTCCGACTCCTTTATTCCCCATTTGTGTATCGTATACGCAAAGCCACTGTGATTGCACCAAATGCGGTTTAGTAAGGACTACGTGTTCTGGAGAAGAAAAAACCATGGTAGTTAAATAGTTGTGTCCACGAAAAGGTGCTTGTCTTTCACGTCCGAAAATTGGCATTGAATTCGTCACGACTCTTCAGGAAAGCATTGTGACTGAAGCATACTTTCGTCTTCAGTCCGATGGGGTTTTCTGGATGTGAGGTGTTTCTCTGGGGGTTTTACAAAGTCATCTTGAATTTGAAAGTAACCAGTCATGGCATTTTTATTCCCTGAGGGTTGCTGCCTCTCGACTTGCAGTGGGCGGTATGATATACACTTCTAGCTCTCACTGGAGCACAATATTCAGATACCCGGTAAACTAAAGAAATTGTAGCTGTTCGTTAAGGTGTTTGCATCGTAACTCCAGCAAGTTTTCTTAAATTATTTATGCGAGTCTTGGTCTTCTTGTTTACGTTTTCCGAGTGGGAGTTGTACGTCAGGCTTCTATCCAACGTAACGCCAAGATACCAACGTCTATGTCATTAATATCGAAGGTACCTGCTGATGTTTTGATTTTTGCTGCATTTGCTTTTAATTTCCAGTCGTCGAAGAATTTTTCTGTCATGGTCGGCATTGAGGTCACTTTCAGCGGAGTCAAGGGGTCTGTGCTGAAGTGTTATAAAAATGTCATCTGCATACATACTTTTTTCTCATATTGGTTTCTAGGAGGTCCGCTATACACATATTAAATCGATCCCTGCGCGAGCCCACTATCTATTTTGAATCCACTTTTTTAGTTTTAAATATTCTTTACAGCAGAAAATCCATTTGTAAGTTGTATCAAACATAACAATCAACATCACGACACCCATACCTGGTACATGTAAAATGAAAAGTTCATCCAGCAAAACCTGCAACCCCCAACACAAAATCAAATGCGTAAACCACTAAGCTATGGTAAAGAGATATTGTAAAATTAAAGGAGTAATATTTATTTATAAATTAGCGGACAAAGATCAAATACAAAAAAAAAACACGCAATGGGACAAAAAAGCAACAGAGAATGAACTGCATATACATAATATTAAATGAAGCAATGACAAAAATAGGATAAAACACATAGGAATGAATTTTCAAATCAAAGCCAAGGTCAAGGTCAAAGTTTTGGTAGAGTCGTAAAGAATGACAAAAATCATTTAGACTGGTACCAAAAATTTCAAGACTATGGCTTAAGTTAACAAGTCTCGAGATTCTGGACAGTGGAGAATGATACTAATTATTAGTAGAGTGATAATTGAGGAACAGCAATTTATTGTTTCTGAGTCTATTGCAAGGAATGTTGAACTGGATGAGTTGCAACAGAGAAGGTGAGTCTATGAAACAATTGATAATCTTTGAAATGAAGAAATTTTCAATGTTTGTTCAATTTTATCATATGAATAATCACCTCCTTCTCGCCCTAATATCCATGCAATTCCGCTTAAGAAGCGATGTTGTACGGATTCAATATGACGAATATGAACGAATATAAAATATATATGAAAAATGTATCCATAGTAAATAAGCTTATACTCGTATGTGACACGATCAACGGGTTTCTTCCAACTTTATCAGTTTGTGAATGTAGTACATTGTACATTGTCTGATAACCTTTTGCAATCTCTTAAATATACATATGGATAGGTACATTCAAATTATACCAATTCATAATAACATGTTTAGATGTCTACTTACTGACTATTTACTAATTAAATTTATGCTTGGGTAGGGACTTATTTACCTATCATTGTGTACCGATGTTACATACAGACAAATATTCACATTGGAAATGGCAGGAGGGCAATCGAAATGCGTCCAATCCACTGCTGTCCGCAAATAAATATAGGTATAAGAACTACCTACACAATTATTCTTATTGACAGGTAATTGTTTCAGTTTTTCTTACTACTGAAGACAGAAAAGGTTAAAATGTAGTTCCAAAAATATGTAATTTATTTTAGATTTATTTGCAGTGTAATGTAAGATTTAACATAATATATTGAAACTTTATTACTTTGTATAGGTACAACACTTTTTTTATGGATTTATATGTAACTAATATATCGTACTCCTACAACCAAACTGATGTAAGTCAAATCAAGTCACCGTGCAGTATGATTCAAAAACTATGTTGGATAGTATTCCTACCTTTGATAGAATACCCAACATAAATAAATAAATACACTTTTCTTTTCTTCCTTCGATTTTGATATTTTTATTTGCATTTGTAGGATGTAACTTGCTTTATTTCTTGTTTAAGTCTTCTTAAATATTTATCATTGAAACGCTTCACATTATTATATCACTTGTATACCCTGCATCTGGATCGACGCAGGAATTTCCTAGTGAGACACACACGGAGCAATCCCTGAAATTTGGTATTTACCAAGATAAATAATAAAATAAATGCCAGATCTCAAACTATCATGGTTACAGGTTACTAAAGTAATGCAAAATAATAACCTTGATTCTTGTTATTATATCCATTTATAAATAGCGAAGATACTAATTCCGTGTGATGATATGATCAGTCGCAGGTAGGATACGTTCGGATAGGTGTCCAGAAATGACATGTTACCAATTTAGTATGTAGGAGTTCGATCATCTTTGTCCCCTCATAATATGTATTGACATGTTGATGTTATTTGCGCTATGTCAAAAGCTCGTTTATATACTAGGCATATTCTCAGAATATTTGCAACTAACGTTTGTTCAACAACTGCAGCGAGTAGCCGCACGCAAGTCTGCACTGCTGCAGTCGAATTACTTTATGTTTTATTTTTATATAGTTTTATTTAACTTAACTTATATTTATATATATATTTTAAATTTGTTTTACTTAGTGTTTCTTAGAAACTAAATAAACAGATTATTATATATATATTTTTTTCAATTTTACCGTCCATGTGTTATTTATTTGTTCAGTAATCACATAATATATCAAAATGTATATACCTACAAATGTATGTTTTTCCAAATAAATAAAAACTTCTGTAACATAATTAAAATAATGCCTTACAGTTTCTGCAGTTATCTGGTTCAAATAAATTGTTATTCGAATCAAAACAACCGTGATCCGTAAACACTAACATTTATCATCTAGCATTTATCTTCGCACGCACATAACAAAGCGTTTGATATATATTTTAAAAATGTCTACCGGGTACCGAGCACCTTTGGTGTTTCGAGAATTGCGGAGATCGACATGACGACAAAAAGATTGATATCGTAACTTCTCCCCCTTTCTCGTGAATGACGCATTTAACAAAAAAAGTGGTTGAAATGTAGCTCTTATAACCCATTTAAGCTCCCTTCCAGCTCGTTCCATTTAATGGAAATTATAGGATTTCATTCCAACTTATTTAATTAAATTTTTTTTCGATAATTGGTTCCCGCTTACGATGACCTTGTACTGACAGTATAAGATTGGTAGGAATGATATAATAATTGTAGGAAAATATCTGTGGAAAATACAATAATTTCTCAAACAAATACGTGCAAAGGTTTTACGTATAGTTGGGACAGTGAGGTGAGAAAGTACATCAGTGTTTTTCAATGAATAATGAGAAAAATGATTTTTAACTATTGGAAAATATATTTCGTCAATAGAAAATGAGTATTGCATATTTAGTTTCACACTTAATAATTTCACTTTAAACATCAGCTCAGTCTGTCAATAATATACTTTTGAATGCGAGTTTAAGGTTACTAAAAGCATTTTGAGGTATTAAAATTATTTTTTCAGATACCACTTAGTTTACCTGTTTTATTATTTATTGCCTCTAATATTTTTAAATCCATAATTTATCCAACTATCAAAAAAATATATTAAAAATTACAGAAACCAATTTTAATTAAAATACTGTTTTGCGGTAAATGATTTTTCATGTAATGCTTTCGTAATTCCATTTATCTACAGGTCAATTAGTGGATAATACTAATTTTATCTACATGTTAGTAGATGAAATTAAATAAATCACAAGGTTAATTATGAACTGCCTACCCCTGCTGTGTGTTATAGATCGTTAAGTTTAAATTATTTTTTTGATATTTTTCTCTATTTTATTATCATTTTGTGGTGTTTCTTCCTTTTATTTTGTTTGTATTATTCACTCTGTTGACAGTTTTTAAAATTGTAGTTTTTAAAAGAAAGATAAACATTCTCGGGTTACGAATAACCTGCAAATATTTGAAAAACTTCTACTGACATCTTAAGAAGCGGAGGATGTTGTTTGTGCAATGATGGAGGACTTAGCCAGCAGAGGAATTGAACGCACGACGCCCGGGTGGGAATCCGGCGCGTTTGTCCACTCAGTTACCGACCGGTCGAATTATTTTATGTATTATTTTTATATGGTTTTATTTAACTTAACTTATTTGTATAATTTAAATTTGTTTTACTTAGTGTTTCTTAGAAACTAAATAAACAGATTATTATTATTTTATTTTTTTCAATTTTACCGTCCATGTGTTATTTATTTGTTCAGTAATCACAAAAAATATCAAAATGTATATACCTACAAATGTATGTTTTTCCAAATATATAAAAACTTCTGTAACATAATCAAAATAACGCCTTACAGTTCAAAATACAAAATGCCCATCAGTTAATTCCGTCAACTTTTTCAGTTTTTTTTTTTTTTTTTTTATAATTCAATTTAATATTATTATTATTGAGTTCTGCTATTTTAAGTTTTTTATTTTAGTTTTTAGTGACCGCTGTTTCGGCGTTTAAGGCCATTGTCAAACTGTTGTCAAAATGGCCTTAAACGCCGAAACAGCTGTCACAAAAAAAACTAAAATAAAATAAAAAAACAAAATAGCAGAACTCAATAATAATATTAAATTTAATTCAATTGAATTATATAAAAATTAAAACGGAGTTCTACAAATTAAACACAAAAACTATAAATAAAAACTTTTTCAGTTCTCGAAAAGCAGTTGGTCGCCGCTACATAGAACTAGAACAAAAACTCTTACTTGGAAAAACGACTACGTGCCTAAGCTCAGTGATGTTGTCGAATCAGGATGGGAGTCGAATGAGAAGAAGAGTAATATTTTGACGCGGTGGTTTGAAACAAACAATGCTATTGTGTACATGAATTTATATGAACATAATATAGTTAACATTTCGATGCTAAAATTAAATTAGTAAAAGGGTTAAAATCTCTCCCATGTCCCTATATTCTTGTAGCGTTTAGTTCAGTAGGTCACACCTGGCAGGTAGGAGATAACATAGAATATTTTATGTCGACATCTCATTCATAGCACCCTTTACACCACACACAAATGGTTCTATAGAAATTTCCCAGTATTATTATTAGAATAGATATAATTTATTTTAATATTTTCATCATTGATGGTGATTTTTCCGAAGCGTTGGGTTAATATTTTTCTTATGGACAATAGTTTTGCTGAGTGGAAAAATTGAAAACGGACCCCCGTTTTAAGCGTCGTATCCCAAAAAAATCCTTAAAAAGTAATATAATTAAAAATTAAATCATTTCGGCTAAAAAAATCCAAATTTTGGAAAACTGCGAAAATTGACTAAGACCTCACTACACATACCATATCTGCATATTATGTAGGTGCCTACCCACATTTGTAAACATGCGAAAATCAAGAAAATTTTATTGTTAGATATCTTTGAGGCGTTCATAGTATTAACTATGTAGTATGTACTATTAAAATACACAATACAAACCTGGAATCAAAAAATATTAATGAGTGCCTAAATTGAGCTCTGAGCAGGATTAGTTATATTATTTTGTGTAAATAACAATGTGAGTATATAATTCTTTATAAATTCCTTGCATTCTTCAGTATAATGATAGTACTGAAAGATATAAATGTATTTTTTAAATAGTATGTTCCTGTATATTTTCTTATTTAAACTAGGAATTAATATGTAACGATAGAAAGTAAGATCTGTACAGCGCCCTTGAGGTGATTTTTTACAAAAACGGCGCTATACAAATTGTCCAAATATTATTATTATTATTATAAAGAGTTTAATCTCCCCCAATCTTAAAATGATGAACTGTTTACTTAGACGGTACTTCAGTTAAATATAGGTAGCAAAATGTTTATTCCAATTGGTTCTGTCCTGCAGTCGCTTTATAAAAATGATTTCTAGTTATCAGTCAGGTCATGCAAAATAACACTCTCAAACTATGTTGATGTTTACTTTTTAAATAGTTGAATCTGAATGACCTTTGTAAAATAGGTTACAAAATTGGGCACAATATGCTAGATCAGCGCTTCTAAACTTGTGGTCCGCGACCGAGTTAAAAAACTCCCCCCTTTAAATGATTTGGCGGAGGGCTATTTATTGTGCTCTAATAACGGTTTTCACTACTGGACAGTTTTGTTGAATCATTGTTTATTTGATCTCTTTGTGATAATCGAAATATTAAATATCACGAAAGATACATTGAATTATTTCAAAACCAACTTACTTTTTTGAATTTTGATACTGTTAATTCGTGGTGAAACTCTATTTTAATGATTAAGTAATACCTAATTTTTAACTTTATTCCACTATTTTTTTTTATTAAGACCCCACCGGTTTTACCTTATAACGGGCATCTTTAGACTGGCTCAATTTGTAATTAAAACTATGATATATTAATTAATATTAAGTCCGGGATGGACGCTTAGAACGTCTGTGACTTGAGGTTTTGTTTTATTGCTGACAAATGATTTTATCTTGCAAATTGTTTCTTCCATAAAGTTCTTTAATAATTCCGCTAGAGTTAGAGTAATCGGACTGCCCATTGCTAAACTATTAATTTGTTTGTATAAGTCATCGTTAAATCTGAGGAAATTCTGTAATATGCATACTTTAAGAGTTCATTAATTTGCCGTATTTTTTAATGAACAAAGTTTATTTTTATTTCTTCCATGTCAAGGGGTGTGAGGTCAAGAAACTTTTTTAAAGACTTTTAAAGTGTAAAAAATAATTCATAGGTTTAAAATTACGAAATTAGCGGTATTTGTGTAAAACAATGGAAGAATTCGCGTTATTCGTCTGAGATTACGAGGGCCGTGTAAAGATACGGACTGTTGCAATTCATTATCTATGTAATACTAAACTAACGCCAATTTTCTT
>JAGWCC010001550.1:0-20834 GCA_022651775.1 Drusus annulatus | reverse complement strand
ATGTTCGATTAACTGTATATTCATCTTGTATCCGCAAACTGTATTAAGAAGACTAGTTAATGATCTTCATGTTAACTGTAGAATTTTATCTGAGATGCTTACGGGAGCTATTACTGGTGAACTAGTTATTGCTAATTTCATAATTCATTAGGTTTCTAAAGCTTATTAAATTCCGCCAAGATGTGTCTTCTAAGTGATTAATATTTCCCAAACAGCTTTTTAAAGCTGGCGACATGGGCAATAATGGATTTATTGAAAGACAATTTTGTTGATTTTTCTAAAAATAAAAGAATTAAATTCGTCCCCCAATGTTGTTGTTGTTGCATCTGCAACTTTCCACCTTTAGGTTGGTTTTTTTTTTAATTTTTATTTCCTTTTATTTCTTTTCCTTTCTTTTGCAAATTAATGTCAACACTTGGTACATCAACATCAACATATTGGTGCTCAATATTGCTGTTTCGTAAATTAATGTCAACACTTGGTACATCAACATTGCTGTTTGGCAAATTAATGTCAACACTTTCCCCATCAATATTGGCAATATTTGATGTTTTAGCATAATCAATTAAAAGATAATTCGGATTTATTGCTAGGTTCTTATAACGCCGTGTAGCTTCAAAGTATCTTGTTTGAATACCACGAGATGTTAAAATACCATAAGTGTCATAAAGCGTTAAATCTAAAAACTTTCGTTTAAGTAATTCTGCAACAATGTCATCTATTTTTTGGGGCGTGCAGCCGGTGTCGAAAGTTGTTGCCAATAGTGTCGCCTCGTCTCTATCCCAATGAATGTAATAACCGTTGCGGTATATTTGACATAATAGTTTGATGGCTACCAAGGCTCCTATATCGCCAAACTGCGCTGTAACAAAACGAATTTTTGTGTCGGTAAAAAAGTCGTTATTAAAAGAAAAATAGTCTATTCCAGTTTTTGTCGTTCGTGCCATAAAATAATTGTTAATTGTTAATTGTTAATGGTGTATTAGTATGAGACATACTGTTGATGCACTGCATCAGCTTGAGGCCTCCGAATAATCTAAATTATCGCACCCTTGCATGCAAGGCCTGAAGGGCCGACATACCTCAGCCTAGGGTGCAAGCCCTAGGATTAAAGAGTTGCCGAGGTGAATTGAGGCCTGAAGGGCCGGCATATCTTATTCTCGCTCTTGCGACATTATTCGGAGGCCTCAAGCTGATGCAGTGCATCAACAGTGCTCTCTTACTAATGCACCCATTGTTTAATGAGCTTCGTAGTGTTATTGTTTTGCCATTCATAAGTGGGTGGAGATCATTTACTCCACCCACAAATTGAATCGGCAGTACTTGATACGTGTGACGTTACATCTCGTGCTTCATCTTGTGTTACATCTCGTGCTTCATCTTGTGTTACATCTCGTGCTTCATCTTGTGTTACATCTCGTGTTACATCTTGTGCTTCATCTTGTGTTACATCTCGTGCTTCATCTTGCGTGTTACATCTTGTGTTACATCTTGTGTTTCATCTTGTGTTACATCTTGTGTTACATCTTGTGTTACATCTCGTGTTACATCTCGTGCTTCATCTCGTGTTGCATCTTGTGTTGCATCTTGTGTTTCATCTTGTGTTGCATCTCGTGCTTCATCTTGTGTTGCATCTCGTGTTTTACATCTCGTATCGTTACACTCTAGTGAGTGTCATTTTATCCATGCTGCTTTGAAGTTCCATTGATGGTCGGAATTGAATAGTCACTTTATGTGGAATGTCTGACTTCAATTCTTTCGCTGTATCGGTACCTTTGGACGATATTTTGGCACGGAAAGTCCCCAAATCGCCCAATTTAACATACATGCCATGTGCCAATTGTTCAGGGATAGCATATGTCAATGCAATAATAACTGCGCTAATATCGGTTTGTGTTAAGGACGTGCTATGTGATATTTTTCGTGCCAATTCGACAATGCTTACTTCTCCCGACTTTATGGGGACTACGTAAAATTTTTTAACCTCTGTTACATCTCTTGGATTGATCCTTTCTTGTGCCTTGTATTGAATACTCATAATAATTAATTGTAAATTGTAAATTGTTGATTGTGAATTGTTAATCCCTCTCTTAGTGTGCAAAGCTATTGCTATTAATCATTTCTTACTCAGCTGTTCACTGCGCTTTTTTTAATAGGTAAGCTGGCAATTTTTTTCTTCAGTTTTGCTGCTGGCTGAAACATAACGGTTAATCGTTTAACGTTGTAGGCATCCACTTCTTTTGCTGTGTCGGAACCTTTTGAGTGGATACTCACCTGAAAAGAGCCTAAGTCGCCTAGTTTTACTTGCCGTCCGTGTTGCAACTCTTCGGGTATGGCGTGTACCGGAGCAATAATAACTGCTCTTATTTCGGTTTCTGTTAAAACGGTGCTGTGCGATATTTGTTGTGCTAACTCGCTGATACCTATTTCTCCCGACTTGATGGCCGACATGTAAAATCGTTTTGGCGCATCAATATCTCTTGGATTTACTTTTTCTTGTGCTTTGTATTGAATACTCATAATAATTATTTTTTCTTTTGTGTTAATTTTTGGGAGCTTTAAAATTGGGCAGGGCTTTGCCTTAACCCCTTATTTTATGGGCTTAATGCCGATGGAATACTCCGATACTTGGTGTTTTATTAAACCATTAATTTGACGAATGTTGGTTCCTCATAATTACTCATCCTAATTTCTAATTCATTCTTCCCTCCTTTTTTATTCGTTTACTATCTTCATTTGTTAATCATTATTTACATTTCAGTTGTGTGATTAATTCCGTACAAAGATAAGCGAGATTTTCGGAACCTCCAAATGTTTTTTCAGTATATTTCGCTTGACTATATATTTTTTTTCGTAATGTACTGATCGGTAACGAAATAAAATTCAATTTTTTTAATTTATTAGGCAACATAATCAATAATGGAGGCGTAAATGCAGGTAATAAAGGTGAAAAGCGATTCCGGAAAAACAACAAAAACAACGTAACACTTTATTTGGCGCAAAGTGGATGTGCGTCGTATATAGAGAAAAACAAGTATCTTTACAACGTCGCTTTTTTTTGATCCTTCATGCGAATGTAAATACAGTAAAACTTGAAAGCAAGTTTGTTACTGATGATTTTATCAGACAAAGATTTATTTGAATAAATATGAAGCATGTAATTCTATATTTAGTTTTATTATTAACTGAAGTTTCCCACACCTCGCAACCCCTTGCAAACACTCAAAATTATGGTTGGAATAAAAGCCTGAATTTTCGATTTAATTATTTGCAAATAAAGTTACTTGCAAGGGGTGCTTACAAGATGTGCCGATTTAGGGTCTCTAAAGTCAATAAAATGAACGCTAAAACACAAACATTCCCAACACGCCTACTTTACAGACATGACACTCTCTATTTATCTAACGCCATAAAAGCGAAGCACTCCATCGCGAAGCGATACCTTATCGGCTTTGTTTTCTGTTTGAGCGTAGTCCGAGGCCTCCCGAGGGCGGAGCGAGTTCAAACAGCCAAAGGCTTTTACTTTTTGACTCAAAAAGTGAGAAAAAGAAAGAAAAAACCTCCAATGTATTTAATGTGCAAATTTCTTTAAACTAGTATCTTACAACCTTATTTTCAGAATATTATTTATAGGGAAGTTTTTTCTTTCTCACTTTTGGTTGTCAAAAAGTAAGCAAAAAGCCTTGGCTGTTTTGATTCGCTCCCGCCTGATGGACTCGGAGAAGCAGAAAACAGCCGATAGGCGGGTATCGCTACGCGATGGAGTGCTTCGCTTTATGGCGTTGAGAATAGGGGAGTGGTGTAAAGTTGGCGTGTTGGGAATGTTGTGTTTAAGCCCGAAATATTGCACTTTTGTAAACACCCTCATAAACGACTTGAGTATAGTGTTTTACATCGGTAATAGAGTAGTTTTATCGAATGTATTTTTGAGTGTTTGCAAGGGTTGCGAGGTGTGGGAAACTTCAGTTATTAAGTTTTTTAGCTGTTCTCGAAGGAATTAATGTACATACACAAATGAAAGTACAGTCAGATAACTCAAAGGTGATTTATGAACACCTCCTAACTCCTTCTTTAGAAAAAAAACTATTGCTTTTAACAGAGCACTCGGTGCGCCTGTTAAAACACAATTGGAGATGGGTGAGAATTCAGATTTGCGAAAAAATGTTGATTCGTTTTATGATTCGTTTCGTGATGCAGGTTTAACCCTGTGTCGTTTTTTTTCAGCAAACAAAGATATGTTCGGTAATAGAACAACTTACCCCACTCTTCAAGAAGTTGAGAGATATAGTAGACAGATATTATTATTTTATAGACCAGAATTGAAAGAGCAGATCAAAATATTAGGATATGTCAGCAATGATTATATTGATAGAGGAAAGGGATATAGTACTGATATCTTTGTCTTCTATCAAAAGGGTACAGGGGGAATAAAAATCTTACA
Source organism: Drusus annulatus (assembly GCA_022651775.1). Lineage (NCBI taxonomy): Eukaryota > Metazoa > Arthropoda > Insecta > Trichoptera > Limnephilidae > Drusus > Drusus annulatus. Next base: position 16,393 of record JAGWCC010001550.1, on the reverse strand, counting down.
ATACCAAATGTATCCCCCTATGTGGATACTAAGTGACTTTACCGAGCAAAAGGTGATTGATTAAATAGATGGTTGATTTACAAGGTTATATAGTCTGTGCATATGTAAAAATATATCGAGTTGTTAAAGGCGGAAGTAGTACTGCTGATTTGAAATTCTTTCCTGTTCCTGACATGAAGATGCCTGTTGCTGACTCGCTTTTGGGGCTTGTTAATGACCCGAAAGGGCAAGGCAGAATCGGGGTTAAATTCCCGTTTGCCAAAGACCGTGTGAGCGAAAGTTGGATGCGTGTGATGACTCCCAATGCCATTAAGTTAAGAGGTAACAGACTGATGTATAATGCACTGCGAATGACCCCAGCGGGGTCACATGTTTATAGAAAGAAGATACCGTCACAAACACGACCCCAGCGGGGTCGCATATTTTTATTTACATAACAGGCTAATAATAAAATAAATACATGCGACCCCGCTGGGGTCGTGTTCGCGGAGGTGTCACGTTTTCTATAAACATGTGACCCCGCTGGGGTCATTCGCAGTGTATTATACATCAACCTATTACGCCTTAACTTAATGGCATTGGGGCGCAAGCCCTGGGATTAAAGGGGTGCCGAGATGAATTGCGAAGCACTCGACAACACCAAAAATAAACACGAGTTGTCAATTGAGGCCTGAAGGGCCGGCATACCTATGCTCAAATTTGCGCTTTTCAACTGTTAATTCGCATAATTAGATTAACTTTACTCATTAATTAGTTTTTTATGAAAAGAGTTTTTTTGTTTCTTCTATCCGCAATTTGTTTTCAATTTGCACACGCACAGGGATATACGCCCGACAATTTACCTGATGTGAAAAGGGTAGATAATAATGTGTATGTAAGCAATGAAGACGAAGTACTATCAAGTTCTACCGTAAGTATTTTGAACTTATTTTTGCGCGGCTTAAAAGACACTACCACCGTAGATTTTGCCGTAGTGGTGGTAAAGGCAATCGATCCGCAGTATAATATTGACGAGTTTGCAACACAGCTATTTGCCAAGTGGGGAATAGGCGCAAAAAAAGATAATGGTTTATTGTTGTTGATGGTGATGAACAGTCATGAAATGGTTTTTCGTACAGGTTCTAGATTGGAAGGCGTGTTGCCAGATGAGGTACTAGGGCGAATTATTCAAGATGATATGGCACCCCTAATAGAAAAAGGCCTTACAGGTGGCTTATTCGCTAAACTTATATATCCAGACGAAGCAATATCTGCAGGGGTTAAAAAAATAATTAAAATATTAGAGGATCCTGCCATTCGCAATGAAATAAATCCTCCACCCACTAAAGTTGAGTTTTTAGAAAATCTGTTTGAAAAAAGCCCAATATATTTCACACTGTCTTTAATTGTGGGTGCTTTTTGTATTTTGTTTATTATTTTGATACTCTTTTTTCAAAAAGCTAGCAGTTACACTAAATTTAAGCAGTTTGAATCACTAGAGGGTTTTATATTTGCAACACTATTTATATTTCCAGTCACAATGCTTATCGGGAATATGCTGTTCTTTTTCATCAAACACATCTTGCGTAAGAAAGCACCCTATTGCAGACGATGTAGTAAAAAGAAATCTCAAGTATTTGGTCCTGAAAGAAAAAATGATCTTACCCCCATTCAGAATAAAGAAATTGAACTAAAATCGGTCGACCATGAAGTATGGAGATGCTCTTGCGCACAGGCTGAAGTATTAAGTTACAAGCGTAATTCGAAATATACTGAATGTCGGATTTGTCATGCCAAAACTTACCCTGTCGTGCCACACTATGCGGAAGGTGAAAAGATTTATAATTGCAAGTATTGCGATTATACATATAAAGAGGCAGTATTAGGTTATGGTCCAGACTATGATGATGACGATGACGATGATGATGACGATAGTTCTAGCAGTTCTCGTAGTAGTAGTTCCAGCACCAGTTCTCGTAGTAGTAGTTCCAGTTCCAGCAGTTCTCGTAGTAGTTCTGGTGGCTCTCGTGGAGGGGAAGGAAAAAAAGCAATTTCTAGTTAAAAACGAAATCTTGGGGCGGGGAAAAAAAAAAGGTTCGAAACCAAATTCAACCCCCTTTGCGTAGTTTAAACCAATGACGGACGAATTGGGTTTTAAAATTTTTTAAAAGGGGAAACAAAAATTGGATTTTTTTGGGATAAATTTCAAAATGGTTTTTTATTTTTTTTAAAATCCCACCTATGTGGGGTTTGGGGGGGATTATTTGGAAAAAATATGGGCCCTTAATAAACAAGGGGTTTTTTTTGGGGGGTTTTTTTAAGGTTTACTAATTTTTTGCGAAAAAATTTTGGAAGATTAAAATCGCATTGGGAAAAAATTTTTTAAAAAACCCCAAAAAAATTTTTTTTTGGGGGGGTTTTTTTTTGTTTTTTTTTTTGGATTTTAAAAAAACCAAAAAAGGGTTTGGATTTTTTCCCCCCACCCTTTGTGTATTTTTTTAATTTCCCCCTCACAATGACGTTTTTAAAGGGATTTTTTGGTGCAAGCAAGGTTTAAAAAAATTATCCAATACCAAAAATTAATTATCAAACAATTTCTATGAAAAGAGTATTTTTTGTTTCTACTATCTGCAATTTGTTTTCAATTTGCACATGCACAAGGGTATACGCCCGACAATTTGCCTGATGTAAAATTGCGAGATGCCAATGCGTATGTAAATAATATCGATGGAATACTGTCGGCGGATACCGAAAACAAGCTGAACTTGTTGTTGTGCTATCTGCAAGACTCTACCACCGTAGATGTTGCCGTAGTGGTGGTAAACGCAATCGACCCACAGTACGACATTGACGAGTTTGCAACGCTGTTATTTAACAAGTGGGGAATAGGCGCAAAAAACGATAATGGTTTATTGTTTTTGATGGCGATAAACGATCGGAAAATGGTTTTTCGTACGGGTTATGGATTGGAAGGATCGTTACCTGATGTGGTGTTGGGGCGGATTATCCGAAATGATATGGCGCCATTAATGAAACAGGGGCTTACGGATGATGCTGTGTCTGCTGGGGTCGGGAAGGTGGTCGCTATTCTGTATGATCCTACACTTAGGGGCGAACTATATTCGGAAGATAACGCATATTCGGAAGATAACGCACCTGCACCACAGCAGAGTATCCCTGTTTACGTACCCTTATCATTCCTTATTGGAGCACTTTGTTTTTGTTTTTCATTTTGGTATATTCTTATCGTGTTTCTCGTAGTTCTCGTAGTTCTAGTTCTCGTAGTTCTCGTAGTTCTAGTTCTAGTTCTAGTTCTAGTTCTAGTTCTCGTAGTTCTAGTTCTAGTTCTAGTTCTAGTAGTTCTGGCGGTTCTCGTGGAGGGGGACGCACTGGCGGAGGTGGTGCCAGTGGTAGCTGGTAATCGTCTTTAAAATACAAAAATTTAATTGTCAAACAATTTCTATGAAAAGAGTATTTTTGTTTCTACTATCTGCAATTTGTTTTCAATTTGCACATGCACAAGGGTATACGCCCGACAATTTGCCTGATGTAAAATTGCGAGATGCCAATGCGTATGTAAATAATATCGATGGAGTACTGTCGGCGGATACCGAAAACAAGCTGAACTTGCTGCTGCACAATTTGCAAGACTCTACCACAGTGGATGTTGCTGTAGTGGTGGTAAACGCAATCGACCCACAGTACGACATTGACGAGTTTGCAACGCTATTATTTACCAAGTGGGGAATAGGCGCAAAAAACGATAATGGTTTATTGTTTTTGATGGCGATAAACGATCGGAAAATGGTTTTTCGTACGGGTTATGGATTGGAAGGATCCTTACCTGATGTGGTGTTGGGTAGGATTATCCGAGATGATATGGCACCATTAATGAAACAGGGGCTTACGGATGATGCCGTGTCTGCTGGGGTCGGGAAGGTGGCCGCTATTCTGTATGATCCCACACTTAGGGACGAACTATATTCGGAAGATAACGCATCTGCACCACAAAGGAGTTTCTTTGAAAACAACCCTGTTTACGTAGCCTTATCATTCATTATTGGGGGACTTTGTATTTTGTTTTTCATTTGGGTACTTGTTAATAACAAAACCAACTATGCTAAGTTTCAGTTACTCAACAAGGCGGTACCGGCCCTTGTGATATTGCTATTTATATTCCCTATCACAATGATCGTTTTGAATATTGTGTTTTTTGTGATTCGGCGGATTTTACGGAAACGTGCCCCACACTGTCCGAAATGTCAGCAGAAAATGACCCAAGTGTTTGATCCCGATCGGATACGTTACCTTACCCCGATTCAAGATTGTGAAACCCGCATCAAATCGGTCAATTATGATGTTTGGAAATGTAGTTGTGGACAGGTCGAGAATTTGGCTTATGGAAGAATATCATCATATATAAAATGTCCGCATTGTAGTGCTAAAGCGTATTATATACAGGCAGACAAAGTCATGATTCGGCCCACTTATTCCACCACCGGAAGTGGAATTCGCACCTACAACTGTAAATACTGTAACCGCACCGATCAAAAACCGTACACCATACCACGAAAACAGCGCGCCAGTAGTGGCGGATCTGGCGGCGGCAGTTTTGGTGGTGGTAGTTCTGGAGGCTCTCGTGGAGGGGGACGTTCTGGCGGTGGTGGCGCTAGTGGTGGCTGGTAAAAATTACAAGAGCTATTTTTTAGGAATGGCTCCGTATCTTTTCATTATTTAGTTGATATAAGTTATTAAAAAGCAATTAGTTACATTTTGGCTAAAGCCCAAGCCACACTTTTTCATAGAAGAATGGGCTTTAGCCCAAATGTATATGCTGTTTTTGAACAAACCTTAACTTATTTATATAAATCCTAATGCATCCTTAATAACATCGGTTATTTATTACTGCTTATTCGCTTCTATTTTAGCAGGGATACTTATCAGCCATAAACCAACAAAAACAATCAATCCATTTATCAACAGCAATTCTAAACCAATTTTAAAATCACCAAAAATAAGTGCTTGTTGGCTATCAATAAAATAGGAAATGGCGAGTGCTGCCACACAAATGAAAGGAGTGTAAATTTGTCGAATCTTGCGTTTGGTAAGAATTCCGAAGGCAAATAAGCCAAGTAAAGGTCCGTAAGTGTAAGCTGCCAGTTTCAGTATCACACCAATCATACTTTGGCTGGCGATGGCTTTGAATACCATAATCAGGACTAAAAAAAGGAATGCGAAAGATAAATGAACAAGCTTTCGGGTACGGATACGCCATTGCTCGTCGTTCTTTTCATTATTTTGACGATCAATACCAATAATATCTATACAAAACGATGAAGTGAGGGCGGTAATGGCACCATCGGCACTCGGGAATAAAGCCGATATTAAAGCAACAATGAAGATAATAGCGATGGTGGGTGGCATATATTCTACCGCCAGCAAGGGAAACAAGGCGTCTCCAGTGACTTGTATCCCTATTTTTTTTGCATACAAAGTCAATAAAGCGCCGAGTAACAGAAATAAAAACAGCACAATACTTAGGATAACTACCAGCGTGAGTATGTTTTTTTTTGCATCGTTTAAGGTTTTTACCGAAATGCTTTTTTGCATTACTTCTTGATCCAAGCCAGTCATTGCGATGGTGATAAAAATTCCTGCCACGATCTGTTTCCCGAAATAGAGTTTACTATTGCCATCAGTTACAAAAACAGTCGATAAACCTTCTGCTTCTATAGCCTGATAAGCTGATAGTACCGACAAACCCATCACATCCATTATATATAAACTACACACAATCAGCCCCCCAAGCATACAAAAAGTTTGCAAGGTGTCGGTCCAAATAATAGTTTTTACACCACCTTTAAAGGTGTATAACAATATCATGAGTAAGATAATGAGGGTAGTGAGCCAAAATGGACACGCAAAAAGCATCTAAAATTGTGGCTTGCAGAATATTGACTACCAAATATAGCCGAGCTGTAGCCCCTAAGGTTCGGGAAATCAGAAAAAATGTTGCGCCAGTAAGGTAAGCGTGAAAACCCAATCGGGTGTTGAGATAGGTGTAAATAGAGGTTACATGTAGTTTATAGTACAAGGGAAGTAGTAAATAGGCTACAATAATGTATCCAATAAAATAGCCAATTGTCAGTTGCATATAAGCGAAGGCATTGGATTCAACATCACCAGGTACCGATACGAAAGTGATTCCAGATAGTGTTGTGCCAATCATACCGAAAGCTACCAACACCCAATTAGAACTGCGGTTGCCAATGAAAAAAGCTTTATTATCAGCCTTACGGGACGAAAAATAAGCTACCAAAAGCAATATCAGAAAGTAAATAGTAACTACTGCAAGCAGCTTAGAGGGAGACATAACTAATTATGAATTGTTTCGTATTCGGTAGCGCTACTTTGGGCTTGTTCATAAATAACCTATCCCTGTACTTGTGACAATTTGGAATACGAAGGCGAAGTAATTCATAATTTCTCTAGTTTCTTAGGAAACAATCATGTTTTGATACTTCCCAATAATTCCATTAGAATATTTACTCATTGTCATATTTTGGTATGCGCCAACATGCTCCAAAATTTCGTCCGGTACTTCTATTGGTTCAAAAACTTGAGTGAGTTCCTCTTCAGGAATACTTAATGTCGATTGAAATTTTATACTGTATTGGATGGTGTGCTCACTACTTTCTCGAGGTCTCCAAATTTCTTTTGCGTTCATTCTTTTATTTTTAACAGATCGCTATTTACATTTAATTGTCGGAATTTAAGTATTTCTGAATATTCCATACCCAATTGGCAACTTAATAAGTTCCAAATATACGCAATTTTACACAAATGCTAATATAATAGATCCGCAAGTTCTAAACAGTGTCCTGATTAAGATCAGAACACCTTAGAATCTCAAATAAATATAAATTTAAACATACTGGTTATTTTTGAACAAGCCCTAACCTTATCGGGTCTTCATCTCCTATCAAATATAGATTTCAATGACATGTTATTTTGAATAAACCGTATCCCCTTAATTCAAAATGTTTTCTGTAATAATTACTTCCAGCGTATATACTTTCTGGGTCAAACAGCTGTCATCAGCTGCGGTATACGTAAACACTACTCGAGTTGCAGGCTTGTTATTGTAAGTTATTTTCTCGGTACTAGGATCATCCCAAGCCGTGAAACCATTAAACAATACAGCTCCCTTAAATGGCAGACTACTAATGGTAGTTAAATGCAATTTTATTTGGGCTGCTGTTAAAGCAGGTGTTGTAATTGTGCCTCGGGCTTCTACCCCCATCATTTGTTGAATGTGTAAACTGTGTGCCATATCCTTACATACCACCACCCGTTGTGGAGGCATTTGAATGGTACTCCCCTTTAAGGTAGTTACATAGAAACGTGCACTATCAGCACCGCACTTGTTTTCCAGTTTGTAATGGTAGGTGTGGGTACCACTGGCAAATGCTAAACTTACATTCCTGTTGTGGGATCCACAGCTGGTGTGTAAGGAATTGGCGATACGTTTTTCCAATTCACTTTCCAATTCGATGTGGTGTCGGTGGGGTGCAAGTAGCTTGATAAGTTCAATACTTTTAGCGGAGTAGGATCGGGACAAAGCTGTACACGCACATCGGGAGCCACTGGTTTCGATTTCACCATTAGGTTCACAAAATCAGATATTACACGACATTGCAATGCATCTAAACCTCCTATGCCCGCAATCACTACACGATAGTAACCCGCATCGGCAGCTACTACCGAGGTAAAGGTTTTTCCAACGCCATTGTCTCGCAATTCGGTCCATTTGATGGTTCCTGTAGCACCAGTACCAGTATAGGTAGCCCAGGTATCGGTGTACTTTTGTTTGTACTCGATTCGGTAAGCCAATTCCTCATTAGGATTAGTTATATCAGTTACAAAAGTAGTTCCATTATCGTTATACTTAACATTAAATTTAAACTCACCACCATCGCACACTAGCGTATCACGTCCTAATGGGGTAATAGCTGCTGGTGGCGCACAGAAACGAACTTCGATATCGTCAAGGGCTAATCCCATTTCTAAACCATCTTGAGTATATACATTATTAATTATTCGCAACTTCAAGGAAGTTAAACCCGCAGGCACTCTAAAGTCAAATCCGTATTGTGCCCAATTGGTATTAATGATTTTGCCAGAAGTGTAATAGGCGACAACATTGCCATTAAGATCAAGCAATTCAAATCGCAAGTTAGGTGCTGCTGCTGGTCGCCCCTCATCTGGATCAATACTGCCATCAATAAATGATTGTCTATTAAAATTTGTTGCCCATACCGAAAAATACAATTTCGTACCTTCACATAAATCTGTTAACTGTTTTTGATAGAACTGTTGAGGAGCATCATTTAAATAGCCATCATATCGAGCCATTAAATAATAACCAACGGTATCAGTTTCGGGTAAAGGGTAATTAGGTGTATGGTCAGCAAATCGCCTATTCTTGTCCCATGGCAAATAATTATTCGAAGGTCGATCACTGGTTAATATATATGTTTCTCTAGTATTTAGATCTCCTGATGGTCGATATGTGAACGAACAATCACTTCCCAGCCCTGTCGGTCTAAACTTAGGATCGCTCAACGAAGTTCCTCCGAAGTTCTCTGTAAAGATTACTGTTCCATTTTTGGCGCACTCGGCAGGTATATTTCCGCCACACGATTCACTTTTATTGAGTACAACCTCTATGCGGGGATATTTTACGCCTTTATAAACAGGCTCGACATACCAAGTGCCATAATCGTAATCACTTGGATTAACTGTACTACCCTGCGTCACTATTATGCTGTTTTTATTATCTCCTAAGTTTGTTATGGTTCCCCCCACTGGTACCGAATACCAATTGTATGCTACTCCTGCAATTGGTGTAAATCCAATTGATATAGCTGCACCTGGGCAGGCACTATAGTTTAACGACAATGGTTTATGCAACATCAGGTACACCTTATTTGCCGAACTGTCGGCACCACATTTGATATAATATGTCAAACTATCGATTCCAAACTTGCCAGTCGCAGGGGTATACACCAAACTGGTATCGGCTGGCGAAACTACTTTATTGATCACAAAACTCCCGATATGTCCCCAAGTCGATTTAATGGTGTCTACCTTTGTCAGTGGCGTATTGGCACAGGCACCTCGGATATCATTTTTCAGAAAGGGTACATTAATACTTTGTCCGGACAATAACGATACATTATCGCGCACCGCTTTAATGCTACTTACCACCACTGGTAAAGTTTGGCATGTGGCAGTAGCCGAATTAATGGTGTCGGTACTTCGCACCGCAAAGGCTATATTATTAATGGTGTGTGGTGCAACAACAGGCTGACCTGTCACCACCACCTCGAATGTGCGAGTGGCACTCGCCCCAGCAGCTAAATCAGGAGCCACAAAGTTCCACACCACCGATGGTAGGTTTTTGTCCGCCATCGCAACATTGCTTACCGTGCCACTATTACTGGCTTTGGTAAAGCGGGTGGAATCGGGTATGGGATCAAATAATTTGAAGTCAGCTTGCTGATTCAGTAAATTCGTTAAAGTAAGGGTATACTGTATGGTATCGCCAATTTCGGCTTTGGCGCCAATTGGTCGATTCTTTAACTTCATACTTTTCTCCAATTCATATAGATTGAAATACAGTAAATGATCTTCGACATCGCCAGTAAAGAACATTCCCGAAGGTTGGGTACCATCTATATTGTCGTCTGTAGTCAGTCGGATCCGTAAATAAGTCCGACCGTGTTTCATCATCGGCAAGGCATTGGTCCAAGTGAGGGTGGTGATTGGAAATGCTTTTACTTTTTCCGAAGCCTCGTTAACATCAAATACCCCATTTTGATTGAAATCAATCCAGGCTATCACACGTGGTATTTCGTCTGTAGTATTTGTTGTTTTTACCTGTACTTCGAGCTTGTTGCCTGTAAGTTTGAAGTTGGTTCCCGATAAATTAACCAAACCATTAGCTCCTAATGTTTCCACAAGTGCATCATCATTCAAGGCGGAATTTGCCAATAAGTTTTGTGCGGGTGCACTTTGTATTTTAACAGGATCAAAAGCACCCAGTGTCAAACAAGGTTCTACATAATGTACTGCCAAACCATAACTGGTGGGGGCATCACCAAAACTAGAAGCTTTACCGATTGGGCTAGATGCGGGGTCGATAGAATACAGTGATACAAAACCTTGACTGGTAGTACCGTTGCTAGATATGGGATATAGACGTCCAGAAGGATCGGTTTGTAGAAGAGGACTGTTGTAGGTGCCAGCGATCATCATGTTGCCTGCAGGGGTGATGTTTAGTGTTGTATTATTTTCTGAGTTGCTTCCTCCCATACGAGCGGCATACATACAAGTTCCTGTATTATTGTCATACACAGCATAAAAACCATCATAATCACCTGCACTACTAAGCGTCTTTCCACCACCAAAAGGAACATTGCTTCCCTTAAACCGCCCTGTGATATAGGTGTAGTTGCCAACAGTTTTCAAACTAGAGCCATACACAACACCATCTAGAGTGCGCGATCCAATTTGAATCACCCACGACGAACCCGTAGTGTAAGCTAAATTAGGATCAACCCGCCCTAGTACAATAGTGTTCGCTTGAGGATCCGTTGTAAAGGTTATTGTACTTCCTAATGCGTTGGTTAGCCTGTTCGAATTGGGGATATCTACTCCATCATTTTTACTATCACCGAAATTCATCATTACATAGACATTGTTGGATGCATCGGAACTAATTTCTGGGGGGTTATAATCGTCTACTTCTCGCACCGAAAGGAGCAACGTTTTTTCGTTGATAGTAAAGTCTGCATTGTATTTTAATAAATAAAATGCAGGAGCCACTATACTCCAATCATAAGCTCGGTGGATAAGTATTTGAGATTGATTGGCTAAAACGGTGTATTTTTCAATTCTAGATCCATCACAACTTCCTGGATGTGGACTCATTGGCTGATTTGGGTAAACCCGATTAGCATAATTAATTGAACCATCAGCTAATTTGAATGAGGAGGCTACAGAATAGCGAACGGCAACACCTCCAATAGGATAAATACTTGCATAACCAAAATGAATTACAAAAACATCATCACCCTCTATACGGGCAGCCAAGAGAGCCGAGCCAGTCTCAAAACTAGCACCTTTACTAATATCTCCAATACTGGATTCTAAAGCACCCGAAGTGGCATTGATAATTTGAAATGAAACTTGTCTGTAAATGGGTGTATACCCACTCTAGTCATCAACTGTAGATGGTCCTGTAATTATTTTAGAGTCAGTGCCGTTTTGATAGACACTTTTGAGGGGTAAGGGAGTACCTACCAAATAAGCTAAGGTGGTACCTAATAAAATTTTGCCATTTTTGTAAACCAAACAAGAGATCAAACCCGATTGAAGTGTATTTGAACCATTCTTTACCACCACATCCCATTGGTATTTTCCTTGGCTATCATATTTAATTAAAAACAAATGTCCCACCGCAAGGGGAGCTGTTCGCATAACTGGTGTACAAATATCATCGGAAAAATTAAGTTCTCCAGTAAATGTCCCAGCTACATATACATTACCTTGTTCATCCACTGTAGATGTTGTAATACTTGCCGACCCCCCACTTCCGAAGGCTGCCCGTTTTACCCACAAACCATACAGATCGTGATTTTGCGCTGTTACAACAGATGCTGTACCTAAAAATAACAGAAGCAATAAGACATAATGCTTCAGTGATTGGGCTTTTGTAATCATATTAAATACAATTCTCGTTTTGTTTCTCTCTTTGGACGTTCAATGCAATTTCAAATAAACTTACATCTATTTTAAACTTACATCTGATCTCATTATGTGATCGGAATTATAACCTTATTATAAGCATCTATTCAACTTAACGCTTAAAATATGTTAAAATAAATCATCTCGACTAGTCACTCCTATAAGCAAATGTATAACGAATAAATTGAATTCGCAATGGGTTTTGCATTATTCATCTTTATTTTTACTAATTGATTGGTATACAGTTTTTTGTTTCATAAACAATAATCAAAAAAGAATCATAAAATCGCTATTTATTTGAATTCAATGTTATCAATCACCTTTTACAGACGATTTTGACAGCGTGTTACATTAAGAAAATTTAACAAATGAGTGCTGTTGCGACATTAGCTTGAAGCCTCCGAATAATGTCGCAACAGCACTAGTTTGAAAACGTAGTTCGGTATAGACAATGCACCGTGGAATGAAGGTATTTTATATTACCTTTGCATCAATCAAACAGTATATGGCAAAGTGAGTGAGTTACAAAATATTACAAATGCGAATTAATAGTTGGATTTTATAGCAAAAGGCAGTGTTTCTTTGTGCTTTGTGTCCTTAATACTGCAATACTACCTGCCGTAAACGAGTAGCGAGTATTCGCATTACAAAGTATTGTTTAGATGAATTATGTGCAAAAATAAAAATTGAATAAGATATGAAGAAAGGAGTAATTGCAGTCTTGGTATTGTTAATAATCGTTGTCGGTGGTGGTTTACTTTGGTATAAATTTCTCAAACAACCTGAGATAGAAGCCCAATTTTTTACTGCAAAGGATGCCGAGTATTACAGCGACGAACTACCAAAAGGACAAGCCGTTTTATTGGATAACTTACGAATTAACTCAACCGTTATTAACGGTGGTGCAAATTTAATTCGTTTTACATCAACCGAATCACTAAAGAACGCTTTGGTAGCCGTCAAAAATCTTGAAGGATACTTACAAATACCCTTAAAAGAGGTTGCTGTTGATGCAAATAATTTATACTCTTACAGTATAGAGTTGCAATTAAGTCAGAAATTACAAACTAATTTCGACTTTCAATTAGTACTTCAAAACAATGCGGGTCAGTACAGTACAGTTAACGAAACACCAATTAAAACAATAGCTGTAGGATCGGGTAGCTTACAAATTAGTTTAACATGGAACGAAGATGATGATGTAGATTTACATGTTTTTGAACCAGATGGGACTGTAGTTGCTTACTACTCATCAATATCGCTCCCAAAGGATATGGATAAAGATCAATTTTATTTCGAACGTGATTTGTGGTTACTAAGCAAACATACCAATCAGGACCCCAATACATATACCAATACCTTATTATCAAGGCTTAAATTAAGAGCTTATCTATTAACCGCGGATTATAACGTGAGGGAGGCAACAAAAGAATACATTAGAGAACAAAAGATACCTTATTCGGGCGAATTGGATCTAGATTCCAATGCAGCTTGTTATATTGATGGAAAAAAGAACGAAAATGTGTATTATGCAGTACCCGAAAAAGGAACATATACAATCAAAGTAGACCTATATGCAAGGTGTGCACCTCGACCAGCAGGAACACAATATACACTAAGCGTGCACCACGATGGCAAATTGATTCCATTTGAAGCTGGAGCCTCAAATTCAGGAAGTTTTGAGAGTACAGATCAACCTAAAGAGTTGCGTACAGTAGGGACATTCACCATTAATTAAAATGAACTATTTAAAAACAATCTTGCTCTGTTCGTTAACTGTATATTGGCAAACAGGAGCATCACAACATAAAAGTCCGTTTTCGGATATTGATTCGACAATATACAAACAATATATGCAGCAGGTCGATCCCGACTTGCCCATCGGGAAAGGGATTGTAAATGCTGCACAATATTTTATTGGTCGTCCTTATGTGGTGGGAACTTTGGAAACCGATCGCGAGCGACTGATGGTTAATTTACACGAATTTGATTGCACTACTTTGGTCGAAACTTGTTTGGCTTTAAGTAAAACGCGAAAATCAACATCAACATCTATGGATACTTATGTTGACGTATTGACTGGTATTCGATATCGAGATGGACTTTGTTCGACATATACGTCTCGGTTACACTATTTTTCGGATTGGGCGAATGACAATGAAAAACGCGGCAATGTAAAAAACATTACGCAAGACATTGGGGGGAAACGATTGTCGATACAGTTCAACTTTATGTCTGCCCATGCCGATAAATACCCCATGCTAGTTGGTAAGCCGTCAGATATTGCCATTGTTAAACAACAAGAGGCTACCATCAGCAAGCAAGCTCACTACTATATTGCTAAAGAAGATTTGTTGCAACATCAATCCAAAATTCGAGATGGCGATATTGTGGCGATAGTTACTTCAATTGCCGGACTTGATGTAACACATCTAGGGATAGCGTGTTGGAAGCATTCGGAACTCAGTTTTATACACGCATCACAAACAGCAGGTAAAGTTATTTTGAATACCGAAAGTTTAGGCACTTACCTATCGAAAGGTAAATCAAGGCGAGGTATTATAGTTGTCCGTCCGCTTTAGCTAAAGGTGAAACAATGAAAAAGCCTCTTATTCTTGCGGAATAAGAGGCTTTTTTCAGCGACGAGGGATTCGAACCCCCCGACCCTCTGGGTGTAAACCAGATGCTCTGAACCAGCTGAGCTAATCGCCCTTCTTCCTGTAAGGCGATGCAAAGGTAATTAAAGTTTTTGAACTTGCAAATTATTTCTCAATAAATTACTGAATCAGGATTTAGAGTGCCTCCATAATGTACTCGGCAACACCAAAATAAACACCAGTTTTCGATTGTTGAAGATGCTTCAAAAAAAGTTGAAGATGTTTTTGGGAAAAGCTGAAGATGTTTTGGGAAAAAGTTGAAGATGTTTTTGGGAAAAGTTGAAGATGTTTTTGGGAAAAGTTGAAGTCTCCAAATCGCTCTTCAGTACATAAGTTTGAAAGATGTAAAAGGTCACGGTTTTCCCATTTTTGCTAGTTTGTCAGCCATTCTCTTTAGATCTTCATCAGTCAATCTTCGGGTACAGAACATTTTTCAACTGTTAATTCTTAGATGCCGAAATCAGTTGGACTTGGTTAGAGATAGGGAATGGATTTGCCAAAGACATACAGCTTATTCAATGGTATCAATACACAGGGGCCTTGGGGGTACGCTATGGGCATGGATTGCCAACTTGTTTGTATTCACTATCGTTCTGCGGTTTGATATCGAATAAGCAAAAGAGTCCGTCAGTCGAAAATGTAAACAATCAACCACAAGCCATCCGAGGTTTATTGATTGGATTGGTTGCTATTGTGGATTGGTTTGCCAATAGGCATATCCATTTATCAATTCAACACCTATACAGAAACCGTTAATCCTTGCAAAGCCTTGGTAATCCAACCCAATATCGAACCATTTACCGAAAAGTTCGACAACATGAGCTATCAAGAACAAACCGACTTGGTGGTTCAGATGATGAAGGACAGCTTAGACACCAGTTTTGATTATGTCATTAGCCCCGAAACAGCTTTCCCCTGGGGCGCATTGGGAAAACAATATCAGCCAAAATAGCGATGTACTGCAGGTACAAACAACACTCCTCCCCTACCCTACCACCAGTTTTGTGGGCGGTTTAATGAGTCAATTTTTCTATCAAAATGGACAAAACAAAACTCCGATAGCCCGCCCAATACAAGGGACGGAGAATTTTTATGACGCTTACAATTCGGCTATCCTGATCAACAACAGCCAAGCACCACAACTCTATCACAAATCGAAACTTGTGGTGGGTGCCGAAAAGCTACCCTATCACGCATCCCTACCCTTCCTCAGCAAATTCTCGATTGACTTTGGGTGGCACCAGTGGCACTCTAGGTACGCAAAAAACGCAAGACGCATTTTACTCCTCCGACAAACGGTTTGCTATAGGACCTGCTATTTGTTTTGAATCAATTTATGGAGAACACTTCTCGAATTTCGTAAAATCAGGAGCCAACATTATGTGTATTATCACCAATGATGGCTGGTGGCGCGACACACCTGGACACCGTCAACATTTCCGATTTGCTTCGCTACGTGCCATCGAAACCCGTCGCGGTATTTTCCGATCAGGAAACACAGGTATTTCGGCGCTGATCAATCAGCGTGGTGAAATAATAGCCCAAACAAAATGGGCGGAAAGAGCCGTTCTTTCTGGCACCTTAAACGCCAATAGCACACTAACATTTTACACTTTATATGGCGACTACATATACGGAATAGCGTGTTTGATCTTTTTACTTTATGGAGGGTATATTATCAGTAAACGGAAATCAGTTTTTGGGTAACTAGTTCAACCCTCTTGTGCTCGCTTACGGCGGGTAGCACTGCTTCAATGAATGGACCTAATTGCCTTTTGCAAAGAAATCATTTAAGCTATTGGCTCATTTTTTAAAACACAGAGTAAAAGGAGTAAAAAGAGTTTTATCATCGCCATTGACAACTCATGCTTATTTTTATGTTGTCGAACTTACGTTTGACAACTCGCAATTTTCTTGAGAAACCCCTTTTACTCTGTGTTTAAAGA
>JAGWCC010001549.1:0-20627 GCA_022651775.1 Drusus annulatus | reverse complement strand
GTTTTGGTAAGCTGATGGCACTGTGATTAGTACCCGGAGTTCTGCAACTTCTTCTTCTCATACCATATTATTATAG
Organism: Drusus annulatus; assembly: GCA_022651775.1. Lineage (NCBI taxonomy): Eukaryota > Metazoa > Arthropoda > Insecta > Trichoptera > Limnephilidae > Drusus > Drusus annulatus. Next base: position 20,551 of record JAGWCC010001549.1, on the reverse strand, counting down.
AACGCTCCGCCATTATCTTCATAGTTGATGTCGGCATCATAAAAACAGTATCTTCTACTCGTCTTTTTTATTGTTACGCATGTGGAACGAGGTGCCAGCACTTTTCTTCGGCCATTTCCCTAATTAATTTCAACAATACTAATTAAATTTTTAAAAATCACATCAAGTTGATATATGTGTTTTTGGAGTAACAGAGTAAAATAATTTTGGATGAATATAAACTAAATATTTTATCGGCAAACTTTAAGCATGTACAGCCTTCCTTAAATAAAATAAAATGTTCAAAGGTAACTTCCCGGCTAACCAGATGTAAGAACTAAAAAGTTCTTGTCCATGTTTCGGGACATACACGTCGTCGTGTATTATGTCAGCGCTAGGAGCCTTAGCGTGTTCGTGCTTACCGAGTATGTGAAAGTGTAGGTACTTTACGCGAGAGAAATAATACTATTCGTTTCGGAGGCAAGGAAAACACGTCGCGGAGACCGAGACAATTGATTTGAAACTCGCTACGTTCGCGATAAATACTGGAGTAAAATATTGTCACATTTTAATAATACCCGCTCACGTGGCAGCAATAAAATAGGAACCTGGTGGCGCGCCGACACTTTCCCCGATGCTCGCGAGTTTATATAACAAAATTTTTGGTTTGTTATTTTTATACCCGAAAAGTATTTTTTCTTCCGTAATCAAACATTTTGGAAGGAAAAAAATTGTTAAAACGTTAAACTGTTGTAACGGTTTAATTTTGTATCCTGGTGATGCGGAGGCCAAGCGAAACCGGTCGGCAATTTAAATAAAATCTATGGTTTTATACAAAGTCGTATTTTCAATTCATTGAATTTGTCAAACCACAAAGTAATTGCTTTCTACGAAAATATGAAAAAAAAAACTGTGTTTTATTTTCATAAAAAAGTCTTATTCGCTATAATATGTTCCAAATGCATGTTTTAAGATTTTCATTAAAAATATTTGTGGTTACCAGATCTGAATAGCCAGGTACTTCCCAATCTTCCTCTTCCTTATATTATCCTTTCCCAACTCTCTTCAGATTCATAACTTACCCCATTCTGGTGATGCCAAAATCTCACTGGCTTCGGACATTAAGGACTGTTGTGCAGTGTCATCGGACCAAATAAAGTTTGTGAACAAACAAAAAACAAAATTTTAATATGGTTATCATCATTATCATTATCACGGTGCCAATATTTGAACTCTCATTAATATGCATATTAAATTACCTACATCACTTAGGTGTCAATGATTTTAAAAATAAATTGCTAAATAAATTTTGTGCATGTCACCATTATTTAAAGCGCCACTCACGGCTGACGCAAGGTCATCTGAAATCAAACAATCAATAGCACTAGGGTTAATCGCCCTTCACGTTAAACTAACAAAACGCGTGGAAAAATAGATTCAGCTTTAGTTAGTCACAAACGTAGACCATTGCTCTACAGAGAATATTACGATTGTCAGAAATGCTTTACGAATTATATGAAACAAACTTGTATGTTTTCTTGAAAGCACCACGGTGTAAGAAAGTAAGTCAACTCATTTTTACACCCGCGGAATTTAAAAAGACCCCGCCTCGCGCTTGGAGTTCAAACACGTAGGGATTTACGCTGCTGAGTCGTAATTCTTAGTTTATTGACACCCGATTGTTTGTAGTTGTATATTATTACCGTTTTTTTATATATTAGGAAACTACATTTGATGATGTGTGTGTTGGTTTTAGGAACATTTCCACAGAAATCACCCGAGACTGATAGAAGATAAGAGTTTACTGCTACTGGCAAAGTGTTGCGCTCGAAATTCGTCAACTGGTATATTTTACAAACTTTATATATTTTATTCAGACATGTCGTGCAATATCTCGCCACTGCTCCAATTATTTTAGTATCGCCTTTTTGAAATACTACCGCTCATATAGAAACGTTGCTTATTTTGGCATATACTATGTTTTATATGAATGGCTATTTTGTCCCATCCTTCCTATACCCTTTCTCATGCTCTCACTGCATTCCTTCCAGGTAGTTAATACCGTGAGGTTGTTCTTGTCGACCTCAAATCAGAACACAATGTGTTGCCTAACATAACATTTATTACTTAGCCAGATGATCAAATGTATCTGTCCACACGTTTTCTTTCGGTTTATATGCAAGATTTACTTAAATGTAAATGGCATTGGTTTAATTATTAATGAACGAAAACAACAAATAAAATATTCACGTTTTCCTACAAACTGTTCATACAGCTTTCTAAAGTAATCTTTGAGTGCGGCCAAAGGGGGAACTAACGAAAGAACGGAATTTCTTTTAAATCCAGTAGATATTTTCGTATTTACAAAATCTACCCTAGCGACGTCATTGAATGCGTTGTAAATATTTTACAAAATAAATTTCGAACATCTTCAATTTCATTCCAAAATTATCGGTTTTTAAGCCTTGATTTATCCACATGCGCTTTTTTAATTTTGGGGTTTCGATTTAATTCTGAGATTGGAACTGATTTATTTTTTATTTTGTTCGATCCTCTGTTTACGAGATGTTGGTAGGTAGCTTCCCCCCTCTTCGCCTTATAAAGTCATGTACACATTGATTATACATCAACTGTTGCGTCATCATACACTTAATAGTTTATCCCTATCCCGTATGTTCATTCAGTGTCGATAGGTCCCCTTACGTACAAGCAACTAACCTACTGTATACGTTAAATCACATACATCAGTGAAATCACGCAATTCAATGTTACGCCTAGTTACATTTCTCTTCAATCGGATTTATGGCTCTTTAAAAATGCATCTACGTTAGTATATTTGGAGTAAAATGGATTGAATTGTATTTACTGAAAAATACAATTTTAATTATTCCACAAATCATTATTTTCATTACCGTCTTATTTAACATTTGCAACTCAAAGTACAATTTTTAGATAATAATATAAAATGAAACCGAATACACTGCAGCATAATTTCAAAATTTTACAACGTTTTTACATGAATCAGGTTAGTTACACCGACTTTGAGTTTAAAGTCAATGCAATCATTGTATACTGTGATGTAAAATTCGTATTTTATCCGCTGAGACTAGGGTGTTACTTCCGCATAGGGAAGAGGTTTCGAGCTCGTGTCTCAGTCATGACCATTGTTCTTTTTAGTTTCTGGCTTTTCTCTGCATCATATTTGTGTTTTTTATTATTGATATTATTTAAATATTTAATTAATTATGGGTTAATTGGATTTTTTATAACTCTTAATCGCTCAAAATGACATAATGTGGATTGAGTTAAAAATCTACAAAGGAAATGCTGTGCTAACTTCACGATACCAGAATTCACAGTTTGGGGAGATTTAACAGCTTCACACAAATATTGATGTGGACTTTACAATTAGACATAAAGATAAGCATAAACGATACTAAAAACAAAACTTTTTTCCCTAGACAAAATAAAAATATCTATGTACCTACATATTATTATTTTAGAAGAAAGATTTTCAGGTTACGAATAATCTGAAAATATTTGATTTTTTCTTACTATCGTCATTAAAAGTGGAAAATTATGTTTGTACAATTATGAAAGACTTAGCTAGCGGATAATGGTACGCACGCCGCCGGGGTGGAAACTCAACGCTTTTGACCACTCAGCCATTAACTGGTTGTAGTATCAAGTATCATACATCCACACCTGACATATAACTTAACATGTGTAAATGTGTGATTATCAACGTTTAACATGTATGAAAATTTGATTGAATCTAAAAATATTTACGGATAGTTCCCAGCGATTTGTTTGTTTGATGAAATATCCTGGAAATAACTTTGAATATCAAACCCGATTTCTAACGATTGGATAATCATTAACACAAACAACAAGCCGCACTAAATGTTGAATTATTGAAGCGCTGTGAGTGTCATTTGGTTTACAACCGTGTGAATCAATATCGTAATGCATCGGAAATGCCATTTTATGATTCACATACGACAATTAATGAAGGATTCCAACATCATTTATAATACACATTACATTTCAAAACTGAAAAATAACAAATTACCCTAATGGCAGTAATTCCAATTTACCGCTGAAACATTATAAATAATTTTTTGAATTCCTTTGTTATGTGAGTGTAAATAATTATTCATTTTATTTGAACACCGGTTCTCAACAGCCCAGTGCCAGTGGGACGATGTTATCACCAATTTAAAGTAGGCTGTGAGGCTGAAATAAGTTAGGATGGAAAAAGAGATGAGGAAAAAAAGGGTTTGGGAGAAATTGATGCATACGAGTATGTGGCGTTTTTGGCATAACGGTGGAGCGATACTTTTTGAAATATTCAGTGTAAGTTGGCCAAAGAAAATATAACATTTTCATTTTTTTTATTTTTTTTTATTATTCATCAGGCATCGAAGGTCACCACCCATTATCTATTTTTGCTGATAAAGGGAAGAAAGCGATATCACTTATATTATAAACGTGACTCTTTGAGAGGTAGATTGGGAGGCAATTCCGCGTGTTCCTATCTTCTCCTGACCTTGTCCGATCATATTTTCATATTTTCTGCTAGTATATTCTGATAGTATCTGATAAATGTCCTTTAGGTATTACAGCAAATGTTGAGACAAACACAGTACTGATCCAGGTGAATTGCTTGCATACAGCAAGTTTCAAACTTATTTTTCGGCGTCAGAAAAGAAAATTACTGCGAAAATTTAAAAAAAGTTCAATTTTATTAAAGAAAAAACGTGGTTTTAGCAGTTCTTTTCTAACTAATAAATTAAAATAACACACAGTAAAAACTTTTCGAATATTCAACAAGGGAAAAGGCTGTTCCCAGTGACTTTTCTCAAGGATATCGCTGTCGGCAGTCTATACACTGTATACATTCGCACCAATACACACAATACTAAGCATGTATTATTGGCACCTGCTTTAAGTGCGGGTTGTTTCAAACTTTTATTACAATTGACATCGTCATAATTCAATGATCAGTGTATTTTTTTACGTAGAGTGTCTCCGTTAAACGCCGATCGTCGGTTCGTTTCATCTTTTGAACAAATTGTGTTCGGGCGAAAAGCATAACGGTCATGTTTTTCAGCTGATCAAATTTTTTTCAAAAGCTAAAACGAGCCTAGAATCGACGTTTAACAGGGACTATTTTTAAAAAACTACACAACCGCGCTAGTTGTTTAATTGTGACGATGTTAAATGTGAAGATAAATTGAAACACTTTTAATGATTGCGTGAATTTTACGTAAATCACTAGGCCTAAGTGTACTTGCGAAAAAATGTGCAATAATGCCTTCGACTTAAGTCAACACAGCCGATATATATTTTGATTGATTAGCTCGTATATTTTGTATAAAATATACAAAAAGACATACCTAGATGCAAGAAGTTGTACGTCAATAGCCAGATACTTCCTAACCTTCCTCTTTCCCATCTCCTTCCCCTCCTCACTATCTTAAACCTAACAACATACCCCGATCGGGGATGCTTTAGTCTCACTAGCTCTAGACCAGTGATTCCGAACCGGGGTGCCAGCGCCTCTTTGTGGGCGTTTTGGAGGTCTGGCGGGCGTTTTTATTTTTTTTGCATTTAGAAGGCTCTGCAGAAATTCGAGCGGGCATTGTGTCAACATAGAGAAATAAGGTATGCACAATTTAAAAGAGCAGTTTATTGAGCTACAAAATGAGTGTGAAGCCAATGTAATATTCAATCAAATTTACTGTGGTCCAAGGGGCTATTCTTTCAACACGGTTAAGAAACACTGCTCTAGACGGTAGGGAGCAGTTGGGACACTTGTGCGGTATTCACTATATATTTTTTTAAATCAATTCATGTCATAATCATAATATAAAATAAAAAGGCATTAAGCTAATAATTATAGTATTGGTTCATCCTGAATTTGGAATCTATTCTGTCTTGAGTGATGAAGGAACTCCCAGACAAAAATTAAATTTTGTTTAGGCCAATACATTGAACACCAACTGTTTAGTTTTGGGTTCCGGCTAAATTCAAGCACGCATTTGCGCCATTGCGCACTATCCAATGCGATCTAATCGTACGAAGCCAAGTTGCTTACCACCCGATATTTTCTTTTCGAAGAATAATGGAAAAAATTGAAATATTTTGATTTATTGCCCACATGAACGGGCAGTTCTTAAGCTGCCTAAAAATGTATTATCCCCAAAGATAAGGTTAACACGTAGTGTTCAACAGTTCAACCGTAAGGTCATACGTGGCACGTGATTACGTACCTACGACCTTTGAGTAACTAAATCTGTTTTTAAAATGCACATTTTGACGACATTCTACCAAATGTTAACATAAAAATTCTGAAGTGTGTTTCTGGTCAATTAATAATATATTTATTTGGTGTAAGTATGTCTACTGGGAGCGGCTCAGTGGTATCAGTTTTTTTTTTTCGTGTATAACTATTTTGAACCCTGCCATATAATATCTGCCAAAATTGAACACGTAACGTTACTCGATCAATAGCCTTTTTTGTGATCATATTATTGATCAATATATGATGAAATATAGATTACGGTTTTTTATAAATTCTTTTATAAATTACATACCTTCAGAAACAATGTTTATTTTTCTAATTTAATGATTTTTGAAGTAATATATTTTATAGTTTCACTGTAGTTCTTTATTTTTAAATAAATAATAAAAATATTGTTGAAATACGTTTACAGAAATTTAAAAAATAACTTAGTAAAAGACCAAGTATATTATTTTATTTTTTATGACCGACGAGTTCTGCTTAGCTTAAGCATCATCAGGGTACAAAATTAAACCAAACAAAAAACAAAAAAAAGTGTGCGGTTATTAATACATAAAGATTATTTTTTGTTTGGTTTAATTTTGTACCCTGGTGGTGCTTAGACTAAGCGAAACCAGTCAGTCATAAAAATTAAAATTAAATCTGTGGTCTAATACAAAGATATTTTTTCATTTCAGATTCTTATATATTTTATTATTCATCAAATATGTCAAACCACAAAGTAATTGCTTTCTACTAAAATATGAAATTAATTTATTTATGTTTGTAATAGTATTTTCTACTAGCGGATTTTCATTAGGCGAGGGAACGTGCATTCATATTTGTAAAACATCACGTACATAGAATAAATTTACCGACAATATGCACTCCATCCTTAGGAGGCTTTGAATATTGTGTTGATTGCTAGGAACGTGATATTAGAAAGATGGTGACGTGCCGCGGTTGGACGAAGTTCCGAGGAAATTTCTAACGCATAATAATTAATTTTATAATTATTATGCGTTAGAAGTTCAATTAGCTGACCGGCACATTGATGCCGTTTTAAATATTCTTGATTTTCTCCTTAGTCACTTGATTGAATTTTTAAGTCGAATTAACTTTACTTTTTAATTTGTCAAAAATAAACATATTTAATTACAATGGCGTTTAGTCTTATTTTTTACCGTTTATTTTAATTTTCCCTTTATCGTAATAGTTATAATTAGGTTGACGTATTCGAGCTTCGCTCAAACGTAATAGTATTTGAAAATACAGAGGTTTAATAATTTAAAATACAAAGAAAGTTACAAACAATTCAATAATAATTCTACTCTCTTAGAACTCAAAGCTGTGTCTACGTTCCTCGCTCTTAAACGTATAAAAAATTAAAGATACCACAAATATTCCTAATATAAAGCACAAACTTTTAAATCATTACCCAGCACTGTTAAAAATTAACGTTATAACCGAGTTTCTCGCTCTTAAAGGTAAAAGTAATTCCGCCCTCAAATAGTTAATTTAACTTTTCTAAAATTTGTTAAAATACAAAATGGAAACCTACCAATCGATAATACCACTTCTCTGTTATAAGTTAACCGTAAAAGTAATTTAACATTGACGATTAATTAAAAACCAGTTAGAATATAAGGTGTAAAATCGCAATTCAATAATAACCCTGCCCCGTTAGAATTTAACGTCGAATCAGAAAATTCTTTAACAGCTCAGTGCAGATGCATGCGGAGTTCAATTTAATGCCCGGTGAAATTCCAATTTCCAATACACAGCTTGCGACCGAGCGCCGATGGCGAATATTGAAATCTTAAGTTCAGTAATGGGAACTAGTAAAAGCGCATGCCGTGACTCCATCGACAAAGTTCCACCTGCAAATTTGTATACCCAGCGGAAGCGCTTAATTGGATTGACATAGTTTTGTTTGTCTTAATTTACACGCTAGAAATTGAAAAGTTGTACAGTCGGTGGCATCAGTTGAATACTGCGAATCGACGACTGAAACGGATGCTTGCTTGCTTCTGTTGAGCTTTATATCACCTATTACCCAGTTATTACAATCTTTTGCGTATTTTAAGAAAATGCTTTTCACTTTTCGGCTTTCTAACACAAATAATACTACGAATGATTTTTCTGTTAATCCTTCAGACAATAATATACAAGGGAGAGCGCTGTTGTAGTTTTTTTTATGAGGTTTGCCGGACTCGGCTAGACCTGGGCGTGGCTAGGACTAGGGCTAGGGTATTTGTACATCCGTTTATATCACATGTCGACATAATGTTTTTGTTAATTCCTATAACCACTTTTTCATAGTATTGTTTATAAAAAATATATAGCATGTAACCTGATAAACCGTTGAGTTATGTTCATTTATTTCGCGTATCAAAACGTGTGGGCGGAGTCAACGGAGACGCGGGACACGAAGAAAATTCTAACAATACCTTAAAGCGGTGTGATAATTTGGGAGATTTTGTTGTCCCTTTCTTTCTCATGTGATTATCCCAGTGATTATCAAAGTGATTTATCCCAAATTTGCATAGGTTGGGTAAAAAGAATTAGCTCTCTCTCCATATATTGTTACTTCAAGGTTAATTCTATACGGGTGGTTAGACAAATGTCTAAAGTTTCCAATGAATACCATTTTTAAACAGTAAGCTGTTAAATTATTCATGAAATGATTACTGGAACTTCGGGTAAAACGTTCGAAAACGGCTGCGCTGGTTTCCAAACTACACCTTTGACTGACATTTTAGTATGAATTTCAAAGACTGCAGCTATTTTTTTTATTCACTGGATACCTTACACACTTTTCTAACTGCCCGTGTAGAATTTACAGATAAATAATGTGTAGTATTGCTCGTATTAGAATGCTACAAAGTGGCGTTTGGTACGATTTTGGTTGCTGAGCCTTAAACTATGAAGTCTATTGTCAATAATGTAGTTTTTATCAATCTTAGCACACTAAACACGTCACGATCCTCCACTGGTCGGGAAGTAAAACTGGTTTGAAAAAATATGTATTTGGTCAAAATCCGACCCTTCGCTGTGGAAACAAATTGCCTGGTAATCTCTAATGTGGGGGCTCCAAAGCAACTATTGCTATTAAAATGATTGAATTTAGCGTGCGAGGCCGACACGTGGTGAATGTTTGGCGGTGGTGACGTTCAGATTGCCAATGGCTACAATCATTACGGGATATTAATGCACACCGAATTAACGAATGTGCGGTCTGCTTTGTCGGCTGATGCGGCGGTCATTTGACAAAATACTACTAATTAATCGGTCACACAGTTATTGACGCAAATGCGCGTTGATAAATCAGTTACCGAAAATCATTCAAATTCTCGATAGTAAAATGGGCACAAAATTTCTGGGAAATTTTCCGGTACTTCACCAATGAAAAATCATTAGATTTTATTTATGGATATTGTTAAGGCTCAGCACACAAAATGCCGCTAAACGTCACATTGTAGCATTTTAATACAAGCAATACTTCAAATGATTTATGATGTAGAATTTACTTTCTACATGAGCAGTTAGGAAAATGTCTAAGGTTTCCAGTGAATAAAAATGTTAAGCTGTAATTATGATTGTATTCACTGAAAACCATTTTGCTAACTATCTGTATTGAATTAACAGATAAATATTTTGTAGTAATAGAAAGCAAAAAAGTGTGTATTTTTGGGTGCTGACCCTTAATCTGCTCAAAGTATGTGGTGTGAGCTTGAAGTAACAATATATGGAGGGATAGCTAATTTGTTTTACCCAACCCATCCGAAATTGTAATAAATCACTTTTTCCGAGTTTTTACATCGTACACCATGAGAGAGAAAGAGACAACACATTTCTTGGACCGCTTCTATATACTGTCGCAATGATCTTAAGCTGGCTATCTTCGCTGGTTAACGGCGGGACTCCGCCCACATTTTTTATTTTGCCACTAAACTTGACACAACTAAACGGTTTTTTAGGTTAGATGCTATATTTTTGTTGATAAAAATACTGTGAAAAAGTGGCTATACGATTACACAAAAACATTATGTCGATATGTGATATGAATGGATGTATAAATACCGTAGCCTTAGTCTTAGCCACACCCATTTGCGCCGAGTCATGTTAAAATCATCAAAAACAAGTCCAAAACTGACTTCACTTCCTTAGCTTGGGCTACCTCTAGTATACTCTAAGGGTGTGAGCCCAGCTCCAATTTCACTTACAAAGGTTACGCGCGTCAATCTTACTAACTCGTATTCGAAAAACACCTAGAATTTGGGGTACATTTATACGAACTTTTCGTCAACCGACGGCCTCCGTGGTCGTGTGGTTAAGACACTCGACTACGAATCCAAACGCCACGTGTTCAAATCCCGCGTGGGCAAATAATTTTTATTTAATAATTGTGTTATTTCACATTTAATTCAATAAATATAAAAGTATATTTGTGACACGTTTCAGAGTGTTAGATAGATAAAAGTATTGCCCAGGTAAAAGACCACCATTCCGAATCTAAAAGTTGCTTGAAATGGCTTTAGCCGTATATGGTGACCAGATCTAAATAGCCAGGTACTTCCGAATCTTTCTGTTCCCCATCTCCTTCCCCTCCCCCCTACTTTCAACCTCACAACGTACTCCAATTGGGGATGCCATAGTCCCACTGGTTCCAAGCGGTTAGGAGCAGTTGGGACTCTTGTGCGGTATTCACTATAAAAATATAAATAAATCACAAGTAAATATACAAAGAGTTGCTATGAAAAAGTATTTAAAAGTGTAAAATAAATATTTAAAAATGTCTTCTTATATCTGATATTATATGATAGTATGGTATAGCTTCGTGGAAGTAGGTAGTAAGAAGCCACCAAATCCGTCAAAACATCGATTAGAACTACTCGACTAATTACTTAAATCATAAACATTCGATCGGCTTGTAGCCGCGTGGTCCAAGGCGTCGAGTTTCCACCAGACGTTTCAACCAGTTAAATCCTCTATCATCACAATCCATTGTAAAATTATGGAAGGTTGAAGAATTTAGAAGGATTAGAAATTTAAATATTGGAGCTGTTTCAAAATCAAGTTACGTGTAATTTTACCTTTAACCAAATCACTCTCCATAACAACACGAATTATGAAACTTTATTACCAAATTTCCCCCCCTCTATTTTAATATTGCTAGAACACTAGTATTGCTAGAACACTAGTATTGCTAGAACACTAGTATTGCTAGTATATAATGAACGTCTACCTGTCCTACCTTAGTAAACCTAATCAACTTCAAAATACTACCCAGAACAACTAGACTCAAGGACTTATTTCACATTGGCCGGGCACGCACAAATGCTGGTGTCAGGGATCCAATAAGAAGAATGTGCGATTTATATAATCAACATCAAACTTCAATGGATCCCGACATATTCTTTGATACAAGCGGTACATTTAGTAGAAAATTGAAAGCTGTATTCACTTAAAAAAAACAACAACAACTCAGTGTTTACTTTTTTTTTTCTCTCTCTGCATCCGTTAATTAATTAATTTACTTTAATTTCCCTTTAAATTTGAATACAAATATTCCGCAGAGATTCATTTAGCAGCTACAATATGTTAATCAGTGAGAAATGGTTGTGATACAGGCTAATTCTACAGTGTATGTATTTATATATTTATTATTAATTTACTGTCTGTATCTGTATTTTCTCCAAATAAATATTAAAACGTAATTATTTCGTTAATGTCTATCATCATCAATTTATTCAGTTGTATTCATGAATTTCGAAAATAATAATTTTATTTCACTTAGTTTCCGGTAGAAACATTCCGCGCACCCGCAACTACACTGAAATGTGTCAAAATATTTCAAATTTGAATAATGAACATTGTAACATAGTTTTGCACCTTTACTCGTTCACTCGTTTGGGATATGTTTAAATGAATCTTGATTTTTATATGTGAATCCCAATTTGAAAGTATACATAATAATTTTATATATTTGTCGCCCACAACACAAACAGGCGCGTCTCATAAAACCTAAAAAATGAGATGAGTACCTAAATAATGCCACATCCTTACTTTATGCCGTCGGAAACTGGCAGATCTCTAACATTTCAGAACCTTATTTTGTTTGTTAACCCTATTAGCCAAACATGTAATAAAATGCATAAGAATCTGAAATGAAAAAATATTTTTGTATTAGACCACAGATTTTATTTTTATGACCGACCGGTTTCGCCTAGCCTAAGCATCACCGGGGTACAAAATTAAACCAAACTATTAAATGAAATAAGAGAACAATGAGAAAACACAAGGAATAAAATTCGAATTAAAATAAAGGAACAGAGAGGAAGAGACAGATAATATGAATTGAAAGAGGCAAAATTTCAACTGAAAAGGTGATTAAGTAGTAATGAGAAATTCTATGAGTTTACAGGAAACATACTTAATATTGGACTACAGGAAAATTTTAACTGATTGTTAAGAAAATGACTATTCATGTTAATGGCTTTCTTTATATCTAGTGCTTCTAAGTTATGTAATCTGTTGACGTGACCATTTTTATGTAGAATATAAGCAACGGTGCTTTTATTGAAGGTATGATCTTTCTCAATAAGATGATTGGCGATGTTCTTTTTTTCATATCATTAAATATGTCAAACCGCAAAGTAATTGCTTTTCACGAAAATGATCAAATATTGATTAAAACCAATACCTTAATTTTCCTGATTTTTTAAGACAGCAAACCAACGTTGTTTCATAAACGACATATACAGGTTGCCAAGCATTATAAAAGAGACATTACAGAGGTATGTCTACCATCTGCGTCTACGTCAACACTGCGCGAACACAGAGCTCGTGAAACTTGCACTCCGGACTCACCCACTGAGATTGCCGAGAGCCTCGCGGCGCCAGGCGGAGAAGGGCTCGCTAGGATTCAACAACAGCCCACTAAAACCAAACACTCGGCTCAAGCTCCGCGCATGCGAACCTCCTTTTTAATGAATTTATTTGAAGTCGAGGGGATTAGGCACGAGTGATGGACACTGGTTGCCTCGTACGCTAATTCACTCAGCTCGCCGTTTATTTTTTAGGCCGTCGTGGCAACAGGTAAAGTAACTTGTTTCTGACCTTTAGTTTGGGTACAAGCAATAAACAGTGGTTAATACTTTTTGGTGAAGATATAATTATTAAGAATACAAACGTTCCTTGAAATTACATTTGCCATGTTTGGTGATCAGATCTAAATAGCTAGGTGCTTCCCCATTGCATTCCCCTCCCCACTCCTTACAGCCTCACAGCAATGTACTATTGAAATACAATAATAAAAATGCGGTCATATGTTTAACGGTCATCCAACACTTTTGTGACTCCTGAGAGAAGTCCTATACTCTACTTACGAAAAAAAAACGGCACTCTTCAAGAACAATACACGAAGAAAATAAACATACTCCACCTATCCTGATTTATATCCTATCCTATTTCCATGATTAGAAATAATTAGGCTGGAATGTCACAAACGCCGTCCTATTTGATTGACGATCAAATGGACGATCAGTGCCATTTCATTTTTGTATGGCCCATTTCATTTTTTGATCAGACCCAAAGCATCATACCATTACCGTTATGCTTGACGGAAATTTATTCAAAAGCTGAAACGGGTCGAGAATCGACGCATAACGTCGATATTTTATTTTTATTTATTCCCAAATGTGGTGTTTGATCGTCGATCAAATGTGACCAAGTTTGAAACATTCCGACCTTGCTTATTGATTGTTAGCATTGTTTTTTTCTCGTTATTTTTTTGCTTAATCCATTTATCTCTGATTTATCTTCTTTCTAAAACCTATTTTGTCAAGTTTTGTAAAAATACTCTAAATAATTCTCATTTCCACTAATTCCTACTTGTGTGGTGAAAAATTATGCTGGTTTTATGTTTGCGTAGTTTTTTGCGATTTGCTACAACATTTTAAGTATCTATGAATGCGTTTTATCTACTACCAAATGTTCATATGTTATTTTAAGCGATAGCTGCCACATAAATGTTAATATATCATTTTAATTATTCATATGTCACGTATCTCATGCGATATAATTTCGGAAAATGCTATTTCATTTGTGACTAATTATTATTGGTGGCAACCCCATTTTCCACCAGGATATATAATATATAAGATATATATTACGCGATTTTTGCTGATTGCTAACCGTTTCTCAGTTTGTTTTCATAGTAGCTTAATGTCGAAGTTTTACCCATTCAACTTATCAAAACACAAATTTGCATGCGGTTATATTTCTGTGAAAATTTTGTTATCGAATTTATAATATTAATTTGTCAGGCGATATTACAAGTTTACTGATTTTTGTGGCTTAGCACCGTTGAATCCCTAAGTATTTTGGGGAATTAATAACACTCTAGTGTAACATTATTAAAAAAAACTATACCAGTGGTATAATACCACCCATTATTTCAGTTTTAAGTGGTAAACTAGTTTGGGCATAAGCGTGCCTCTTTCAGGGCACATACATATTAATATATATATATATACATATTAATATGTATGTGCTCTGGAGAAGATATGTACCAACGGCTGTGTCGAAACTAGTTAGCATTAAAACTCACATACCGTGTTGTATGTTGCTGTTTTTATATTACACAATAGTGTTCGGGTTGGGTAACCATTGCTTCGGAAATGCGCTTTCAGATGTCCCTGTTCTGGGCTATAGACCAACTTTACCTCGAATAGCCTCTGATGTTCTCATAGTATTAAACATATTATTACTTATAAATTCTGCAGTTCTACGCCACAAAATGACAGAACATATTTTTGACAACATCTTGTGCGATTAATTAATTTTTTATTTCCTTTTGTAAGTACTCTTTTTGCATCTGTTCTTGTGAATTTATTGTATTTGTTGATTGCACGTTATGAATGTAGCAGGGCTAGAATGCCGCGTTGCTACATGGTGAAGAAGCAACACGCAGGCGGCGGCAAGGGCGGCGGGCACGGGCACGGCTACGAGCGCGTGCCCGGCGAGCGGCACGCCTACGAGCGCGAGGCCCCTGCGCGCCACGGCTTCGAGCGCGAGACCCCCGCGCGCCACGGCTTCGAGCGCGAGGGTCCGGCGCGCCACGGCTACGAGCGTGACGGCCCAGCGCGCCACGGCTACGAGCGGGACGGCCCGGCGCGGCACGGCTACGAGCGCGCGCCGGCGGGGCGCTATGCCTGCGAGCCGGCCGCGCCCGCAGAGACCCCCACGCGGCCCCTGAGCCCCACCGAAGCATGCGTGGCGCC
Organism: Drusus annulatus; assembly: GCA_022651775.1. Classification (NCBI taxonomy): domain Eukaryota; kingdom Metazoa; phylum Arthropoda; class Insecta; order Trichoptera; family Limnephilidae; genus Drusus; species Drusus annulatus. The sequence continues at coordinate 4,999 of JAGWCC010001549.1, read as the reverse complement.
GCCGTACTACGCCTCCAGAGAAACCACCGTCGGCGATGGTAAGTCAACATTTATTTTTTTTTTTCTATCGAATTATTATTCAAAGTGCTTAAATATGTAATAAACGCTTTTTTGAAATGCATAATGCATCAATAATAAAAAATACTATGGTTTTACAATTACTTTAAAATATGATAAAAATTACACCTATTTACCTTTGAATCATCGTGGTGTTGTTATTTAAAACGATTGCAGCGCTCTCCGTTTTATTATATTATTATTTGTCAGACTGTAGCTACTTGCATTTACGGTGTAGTCACATTACTTGCGCCGCGGGGCTTGAGGGTGCACAATCCATATCCACAGCCTACCCCCCCGGCCCCCCGGCCCCTCGCCCCCGCTGGGCACCCTAACAGGCCGTTCTCAAGGAAAGACTCAACAAGTGCAACAACTCCACAGTTCGGGGATCATGGGTCCATTAAAAAAATGCTGCGTTTGCAGAAAACTTACTGCTACAATTTTTTTTTTGTATTTACTTAATGGAGTGACCAAAACAGTATAGTAATATTCGCATAGACAATATAAAAAAAAATAATGCAACCTCGCTTAAAATCATGTTATTTTATTTCCTTTTTATATTTTTTTGTAAAGTGACTTCCATAGTGAATATATAACGATTATTTTAATGTTATTTGACATGCATACATCACCACAAAACACATTTACATAACTAAATACACTTATTTTATAATTTACCATCAACCGATTAAGGGTCACCACTCAATAATTACGCTTAAAGTCACTTTGTATTATTCTATACAAGCAATACTACAAGTGATTTATCTGGAAATTTCCTATAAGTAGTTGGGAAAATGTCTGAAGATTCCAGTGAATACATTTTTTTAAATGTAATCCATTAAATTTAAATTCTATGAAAAAACATACAAAAATATCAGTAAAAGGTGCAGTTTGAAAACCAGCGAAGTCATTTTTGAACGCTTTACATAAAATTCCAGTATGGATTTCATAAAGCAAACACTTTGTGGATTGGCATGATTAATTAAATAAAATACACGTTGTTTTAATCCACTTTTATTTTGGTATATGTCAACTAGTTTCGATTCAGCAGAATCTTCAACAGGACTTAATATATACTAATTAACATCCTCATTTACATTAGTTTATTTTAGTTTACACTAGTACATACATTTACATTAGTATATTTTTATATCCCGATGAAGATTCTGCTCAAAACTAGTTGACATATACCAAAATAAAAGTGGATTAAAACAACGTGTGTTTTTATTTAATTAATTTAAAATATTACTGTTTAAAATTGTATTCACTGGAAACCTTAGACATATTTTAACTACCCGTATAAAATTAACAGATAAATAATTTGTAGTTTTGCTTGTACCAGAAAAGCCAAAAAGGTGTATTTTTGAGTTCTGGCCCTTAAGTCCAGTCTCATTCACTCAATATTATTTATTTTAGTGAACTTAAGCTCGCAGTTGAATTTTATGTTTAAACAATATCTCTCATAATAGTTTATAAAGGACACCGATATGAATATACTCGTATTATTCACATAATGAGATATTAACAAAATAGTTCAAGTCGTAAAGAAGAGACTAATTTCAAATGGACTTACGCATTTGTTAAAATATAATGTATACGTCGCTGCAAAGACAAAAGGGCTGAAGCGCCATTTCGGTGAGTGTACACCAGAGCACTTTTGAGTATTTTTTTGTTTTACAATAAAAGTCTTCAGTACCTGGTTGGATTGTGAAAAAAAAGTTAACTCAGGTAACTCAATGCTCTCACTGAGTTACCTGAAGCGATAAAAAGCTGAAAAAAGTCCCAAATTTGTGTCGCTTGAGTCAAGCCTTCTCTCAAATAGTAAATATATTTTAAGTGGCTGAAGCGCCACAAAAGTCTTCAGAATGAAATGAGAGTCAAACCATTCGACGCAGAAAAAAACTGACTAAAAATGCATGTTTAACTCATTTTTGACCAATGTGTCGTTTAAGCTCTTTTGCCTTTCCAGCGACGATATTATTTACTAGATAAAAGAGTGAATAGGTACGTGGCGTTTTTAATTATATAATATAAATATGGTATATATATATATTAAAGAACAATTTTTTATGTCCTTTTTTCGTGGAATTACTTAATTCCAACACAATAGAGTAGGTACATTATGTAACGATTTTTATTTGTAACATCACTTTACATATATAAATATATTTAAATATTAACTTTCCACAAAAGAGCCAGAAGAAAACGTCCCCTTCGGAGATTGTGTGTGAAGGGTAAATATTCATTAAAAAAGTGCCAATTCAATAATTTGAAAGACGATTAATAAATTGCAAACGAAAAATGTTCCCTTCTGCATTGCGGTATAAAAAGAGACACATGACTCTCGTGAATTCATAAATTCTTCGCGATCTGGCCAGATGGCTTAGCTCTTTTTTCGTACTACTTGTATAATAGTGTGCCTACCTTGCCCGGGCCAATAATAGGCATATAACGGGAACAATTCAAATGTCAAAAAAATGGCGCTAATTGTCAATTTGACTATCATCAAATGTGATGCTCAATCTGCCTTAGTATGATTTTCATTTGACCTAATATTTTTAATCAATTTGTGTTTTATGTTTTTATCGCACTTTGATGATAAATGGTTTTGAAAAACCAGTGGTTTTATCCCTTCTGCCTTCTGGCGAATAAGTCAAATCAATATTGATCGCCCGTAGATAAATTCTTCCCCCAAGTGTACAGCCTAGATGCACGTGATGTAAAATGGAAAACTTCTCTAGAGTGATCCGAGCAATTATTGAAATAAAGCCACTTTATGTGGTGATAAAGTTTGCAAGGCGGTGGAGAAATATGAGGCGAACTTCTGCATGTACGAGTATTACGTGGCCAGAGAATTCATAAAGCAGGAACCGTCCAGTGTTCGCGCTAAGCCCAATGCAACCCGAATGTTTGCCGAATGTGGGAATCTCGGTTGTAACTCTAATATTCATCATGTCCACATTGCTAATAGTAGGATCATCCAAATGAATTCTTGATTTCAACCGTTTCAAAATCTGAAGCTTGCCGACCGCGATCTAGTTCGTTATGAAATGGTCTACAAACCAGCTTTTCCTTTTGTGTACGTAGAATTAGTTTTTAAACCTTATCTATAAAATACTCTTTCAAAAATATTATCATTTATTTAAGGGTCTACTTTTTCTATCGAAGGATTTACAATGTAGTGTGGCATCTATCAGGTAGGCAGAATTATGAAACGCAAAGATTTACTTCCTTACTTATCCTCGAATCTGAGCTAACTAACTAACTATCAGAGAGGACGGACCGCCATACAACTCTGTTTTGGCACACACTCCTTGCTTAATTCACATTCATACACCGTATCATACACACTGTCCTGTTATTCTAACTCTTCACATGGCCCGACTCAAGTATAAGTACATAAGGAAGAGTCTTAGGTCTATTTTTCTTATTGAACAATTGAAAATATTGAACAATTAAAACACTGGCGAATCTGTTTTTTTTTTAGACAGGTAAATGAATATTTTGAAGCTAAATATAGAAATAACGTTGGGCGCTGAAAATTATTGCGTTAACCTTAAAATTCAACCAATTCATATTCAATATGCCGCTATAATTCATAATGCCGCTGACAGTTCGTAGCTTTTACTACATCAAAAAAATATTATCTATTGTGTAGTAAGTTAATACTGATTGAAATCGCTCATGTTTCAATATATATTTTTTAAATTCAATAATTGTAAGATACCATGGAAGAAAACAATACGTTGCCTTGTCTTTTGGTGGAAATATTATTTTTAAATACCAACTAAATCGAGACAATTTAAAGACGTGCGACTTTCACGATGTCAGAACTCTCCGTTTAAGAGTTTATAAGAGGAGTTCACAGACGTATTTTCTGCTTCATTTTTAGTTACCTCTTCTTCTGGTGCCCTCTCCTGTCGGAGATTGGCCATCATCAAGGCAAGCTTCACTTTACAGGCTGCAGCCCGGAACAACTCACATGTACAGGTCTCGAATCGTCAGATATCGAAGTTATGAAGTGCGGCGTCTTCATCTGATACGTCTTTCAACAATCGTCTCCCAACTTATCGATTGGGTTATGTTGTGTTTTTCGTTCCTCATAATATTTCAATTTAATAATTTGTGGTCACTCGGGTCACACTTCTAATGTGGTTACCCTATATATGCAGGGTATTTTAAGGATGCGCCTGTTTGTCCATAGTTCAAAGGCGTGTTCAGTTTTAATGATTGTTTTCTATCCAGGTTTCAGTGGCGTACAAAAGAATCGAGAAAATATAACGACGAACCGTTTGACCAACCAAACGAGAGTTTCCTCCTGAACATTACCCATTATTTCTTGAGACGGATCGCATTTTACACCAACCCTATTTTGAAATAATTTATATTACGTTATATTGGATCATTTTAATTGTTTAATTCAACATGGTTACTGGATTAATTGAGGTTGTTTTAGTTTTGGAGATCTTTATTCTTATTTTATGTTTGCTACTTGCTTCATTAACATTTTCTACTATTCTTTGCATATCATTTATATTATCTTCAATTAGTATGGTACCTTCACAAATATCACAATATTTCATTATGACATAGATGCATATAATTAGATACGACTATAAGCGTCCAAAGTGGTTATATTCAAGTAGAGCCCAAAGCTAGATTCACTACTTTAGTCGACTAACGAAGAAAATATTTTTCTGATTAAATTATTTACAACATGGATATTCACAGACATAATACAAGGACATGCAAAGAAATCAGACTACCAAAAAGAATAAAACCAACACACAAAACAGCTTACTTTATAAAGAGATGAAATGTTAAAATGCGTGCTGGGAAACCCATTAAATTATACAAATTTTTTTTGAAAAAGAGGGGGGGTTTGTTGAGTGGTAAGATTTAAAAAAGTCATATTGAAGGGAGGGAAAAATTTTTTTTTTTT